>VZTV01017018.1:13439-32975 GCA_013400875.1 Anhinga rufa | reverse complement strand
AGAAGATACATGCAAAAGGCTTGCAAGAGTCTTCCTCTGTCTCAAAGAGTGGATTAAATTTTACAGAAAAGGACTATAGATGCACAGCTTACATCAGATTTTACAGAAAAAGGGGCTCTATCCTTTTACAGTGCTCTTACAGAGAAAAAGAAAGCTTCATTTTAAAATTTCAGTGGAATATTTGATCTATCAAATAGTCATATTAAAGAAACATGTCTTGAAAGTAGCCTAAAGAAATCTTGTTTCAATCACATTTGCTGAGGTTTAAAACACTGTAGCCCTAAAATTATAACATTATTGATGTCCTATAAAATTCTTAAATTAAAGGTATCTTCAATTTTTACAACTGAAGGACCACATTGGTTTATGTACTTTATATTAATATAATTTCTCTATGGTTTGGAGTTTTTTTTCATACAAAACCTGTAATCACAATCCTAAAGAATTTTTAATGACTGCTGTCCCAGATGCAATTTCCATTAGTTCTGTGGGAATTATGTATCCAATGGAAAAAAGAATGGGAATTGATATCCTGGATGAAATCATCCTGACTCTGTGGCTGGCCAGCATTATTTACACAGAAGAAAAATCATTTGCACACAAGAATGGCCCATGATGAAGTTACCAGCCATGGTGGAAAGGTTTTTTTCTTCTACTTGTTGATTAGTTATCTGTACAGCACATAACTGTGGCACCTCAAGGTGTCCACAGCATACCTAATACTTTCCTGGAGTATCATCCTGGTTGTTGCTTATGAAAGTGAGTTTTACACATCAATTACGAAGCTTAGCTTAAGAAATACCATTTCCTCTCCTCTGATTTAAAACATTCCCATCAGTTTTGACCATTACATCATTCATTAAGTGTAGATTGCCTTATGGCAGAAGTTCCTAAATAATGCCTGTGGCTTAGTGTGTTATTTTGTTTGGACTGTAAATACTACACGCACTTTGAAAAATGCCAATAGTTAAGGGATGCAACCTGTGATTTAAATAGAAGATAAAATATGTTCCTGAAACTTGCTATTTGCAACTTCACAGGACATATTGTTTCACTCTGGCAACCATACACAGGTATTTTGAACGAGGTTACTTAATGGAGCAGTTAAAACCCCAGTAGTAGAGAAATGGGATACCTCAGCATTGCTTTGGAGTTTGCATGTCAGTAGGTTACCTTAAGACAACATTAATGGATAGGCAGAGTTGATAGGCACAGTTTTTACATGTAAGTCAAGGGAATATAACCACAAAACCAGAAAAATAACTGTTGAAATACTGAGTTATAGGGAGTATGAATTACAGTTCATTCCAAAACAATTAATCTGTACCTTAAGGTAAAATTTTAGTATCAAAAAAATACAAAAGCATTGCAAACTGTAACAGACTGATGATATAAAAAATTAAGTTCTATATTTATTATGTAAATAATACAGAATCAGTGCAAGATCTATTTTCATACCTTACAAACAAAGACTTGGGTGTTCATTTCAGAAACATGTTAAGCTGGCCATATGCATTTCAGTAAGCACCACTCACCTGAGTCCCCAGCGGACCCCTATTCAATAAATACGTTGTTTTTCTCAATTTCTTTGCTCAAAATCATTCACTCCAAAATATGGAATCATAAAAACTGTGCTTCAAAAAACCTCTCTGAATCTCAGCTACATTTACATTATCATTCTGTAATCCCAGTTCATTGCCAATTGGGTTAGTTGTCACTTACATACAAGAGCATTTTCTGGGCACTCCCCTCATGTTTGCAATGTAAACCCACTGTAAGCTTAATGCCCATACCAGTGACATGCTCCCCTGTGGGAGATTTTTGTTATCTCAAAATCTATAGTACACTTTTATTCAGGATTTTACATCTCACTTCTCATCTTTCTCTGGACTGCTGTAACTATTAAATCATTTTGCCTCCTGTTTTCAAAATGTTTGCTTCCGTACTTTCCAAGAGTCTTGCCATGTTTTTCTGTTGGTTTGGGTTATTTTTTTTTCTGTAAAACATGATGTTCAGTTAAAAAATTTGGCTCCTTCCTGCACAGCAAGGACTTGCGTTTATCTTACTAAAGCAAAGAGAGGACTCCCACTTACATCTCTGGCATAAGCCTTTTATCAACATCTATTACATCTTTGAAGTATCTTCCAGGTTCTTTTCATAGTTCAGTCACTGTTCCATGATGTCTTAAATGCTTGGAAGTCTACTTCAGCCAGCCACGGACATCTGAACATTTATTGTCTTCATTAGTACGTATCAATGCTAAGACAAAACACTTAGCCAGCACAATAGTAATTCACCATGGAAAAAATTACAAACATTTTTCCACCCAGGACAAGCGTCGGATGGGTGACAGTTGCCTACCAGAATTTGCTTGTGCTGAGAAACTCCATTCTATGAAACATCTCTTCGGGAGCCCAGCAGAGATTGATGCTCGGTATGAAGAACTAGGGTGCGGCTAGCGAATTCTGTTTACAAAAGCATCTAGGATTACAATAATCACAGTGTTAAAAGAGGTATTCCTTTATTCCATCACTAGATGGAAAATATTTAAAAAAAAAAAAAAAAAGATTCCCAGTTAACCTATCTGAAACAAATTGGGTTCAGGAGGGAACAGAACTTGCCTATGCCACGGTGTCCATAACTTGTCTTCTATATTTTACCCTGCCTATTTTCATTATGGAAACACTCGTGGCTGTGTAGACTTTGCTGTGTTTTGTTCTCTGACACAATTTTGTTCACTGGTATATACTGTACATATATTTTCTTTTTACCCAAAGCCATGGCTATACTAAGCAGAAAAGACATCATGTCAAATCACCTATCTTATCGATGAATTAGTTAAGGCTTGTGAAATGCTGTGACTTGACCATGCTGCAAATGTGCTAAGTATTATTTTTTGGCCATTCCTCTAACTCTAAGCAACAATATTTTGTTTTCTTGTGGAGGCTGCATGTACTCCTACAAAGTCGGTGTGATTCCATCGCTTTATTTTGGGAAAATCAGATAAGATGCATCCTCTGTGTTTTAGGCTTTCATACGTTATGCCCATGAATGTCACAGCCTCTGCATGCCTAAGGCCACATCTGTCAAAGGCAGACCCATTTTTAGCAGAGCATGCTAGCATATATACTACAGGAATGAGTCTATACGAGATCTCTGTCAGAAGACATGACCTGCCATTCCTGAGCTGAAGAAAAGAGTTAATGTTCTTATTTTCTCCCTAATCCCTCCTCAAATTCAAGGACAGATTATTTTAAATAGTTTACATTTACATACAAATTATAATCCCATAATTTTTTGGAAATATGTAAATTAGGTAGGCATACAAAACATGACATGAATGTTGAAATTTGTATCTTTAAGAGAACACCTAGGTGCCCAAGCATGTAACCTTTACAAGCATAAATAAATCTTATGTGAATATACCCTATAAGCTTTTACTTACACTGCTGTAAATCTAAAGTAACTCCTCTGACCTTAATAGCTTTACTCAGGATGTACCCCTTGTACGGATGAGATTAGAATTTGGCCTTTTAACCTCAATGAAACTCCGTACGCAACTAATATCATACCATGAAAGTCAGGATGTCTGAATCAGGTCCTCGGCATAAAACACCACCACCAGGGAAATGTTTAGACAGCGATTTTCAAAGGAATGTTTAGATCTATAATTGGGCTTAGTTAAGTCAGTAGCAGTCTTAATTATTTACCAGCAGTGTCCCTGGACAGAATACTGAATTTAGAGTAACTCTGGGGGTATAGTTCTCAGAGTCTGTTTAGTTAAGAAAAACAATGGCAGTTTTCTTCTAATCTACTCTATCACTTTTGTCCCAACAACATTCTTCTGGTCTTCAAAATACATGCTGGAATACAGAACAAGGTTAAAGGCAGTGTTCTGTCTTTGAGGCCTTCCTCAGGCTGAAGAAGAGAAAGAAAAATGTTCATTTTCAGCTTATGGCCTGAAGAAGACCAAACAGCCAAAACATCACCTTTAACTCGGCTTCTATTTTTGAATATCATTTGCTACGAACCCTTCTTTCGTTTTCCAGCTTTCATACCACTGCCACACTATCAGTACTTCCACTTATCCTATTTTTATGAGGTGTCAGGTTCTTTCTTTCAGAGGAATCTACAGTGATCCCGACCAAGCAATTGATTTTTTTAACAGAACCTCCTATTAGAGTCAGTGGGGTGTTCTATTTAAAAATCAATGTCACAAGCTGACCCAAAATGAGTGAATAAGTCTTTGAGAAAAGCAAGAAATTAATGACACCTTAATATGAAATTGGATGTTTTGCGTGAGGCTCTAAAAGTGGAACACCAAATATATGCAGTCTTCATTTTTTGACTACTTTCCAGTTACACAGGGAAAAAGAATCACATTTTAAGTGGATTGGGAAACACACAGAAAAAACAAACTCATATCATTTATCCATGATGAGATTTTAGCCACATCCCTTCCCACAAGCTTCTTCTTGCTTAGTAAAAAAATGCAATTATCAAGAAATATTCCTTTTTTATTACTGTTATTATATTAGAGGCATAATTTACCTTTCTAAATGTTCGCAAAACATACTTCTCATTTCAAACAGCTCTTACACCACTGGCACACTGACAATGTCACATTTACTGGCATTTATATTCGTATTGTATGTTGCAGTATTTTTCTATTAACTACCATAAAAATACTGCTTTGTTTGAAGTACTATTTTGATTTTGGTTTAGAATTTGTAAATTAGATTTATATGTTGATTTTGGTATATTGTAGTTTCACTTTTAAGATAACTTTTTTAATTGTAACAACTGTTAATACTTGTGAAAGTTACAAAACTCAGAATAATGTAACTATGAACTTTTTATTTTCACAGAATCAGAGAATCACAGAACGGCGGGGGTTGGAGGGGCCCTCCGGAGCTCCCCTCGTCCAGCGCCCTGCGTGAGCAGCACCCCCAGAGCAGGGGGCACAGGACCGCGTCCAGGCGGGGTGGGAATGGCTCCAGGGAAGGAGACTCCACAGCCTCTCTGGGCAGCCTGGGCCGCTGCTCTGGCACCTGCACAGCAAAGGGGTTTTGCCTCAGGTTTCAGTGGAACTTCCCGTGTTCCAGCTTGTGCCCGGTGCCCCTTGTCCTGTCGTCGGGCACCATTTTCCACATTATTAGATTAAATACAATGAAAGAACCATAAGAATACCTAAACCCCTGCTTTTAAAGATGAATATGGAAATTCAGCTTTGATACAAAATGTATCCAGAGGCAACACATTTTAAAAATGTATGTTTAACTTCTAAACTGGAGCATCTATAATTTTAAATTACTTCCATGCTTGACACTGAAAAAGAAACTTCACAAAATGTTGTGATACACCTGGAAAAGTAATTCCCTTCCTTAATTTAGGCTAGTACACTTAAGTCTTAGGTGAACATGTTTCTGACAATATTTTTTACTTTATTAATTAATTGATCAAGCAAATAAGCAGGATTGGTTCATTGGTTTTGCATTGCAGGGTTGGGTTTTTTATTGTAATTTTCGTTCAGAAGTTTTTTTTATGAGTAAAAATGGCCACATTTAATAGCCGCAGCAATTTCAGACTTGTAATTAAAAAACTCTAGGGACTCTGCTATTTGTGCCAAAGTCCAGTGCAGGGAAAACCAAATGTTCTCAATGGAGGGATGCAAACTTAAAACTAATGCAGAGATTGAGGTGTGCTCTACTATCTGTATAGAATAATAGATGGGGTTTTAGAAGTGCAGGCTTGAGTTCTATTTCTGCTCATACAGATTACCAGAAATGACTGCTAAAATTGATGGTGATAATTGTGACTAAAATCACTTTTTAAAATAAACAGAGACATGATCTTGGTTGTTCATTTGTCTATGCTGAGAATCTGCCAACTTTCTGAGCCGGGGAATCAATAGGATTGCTTAAATTACTCATTGTTATAGTAGGAAGAATCTTGCTCTTCATTACGCAGCTACATTTTATCTACACTAGTCACTGATCTTGATTTTATTTCTATTGTCCAAACTGATAAAAGTGGTGTTTGAAGTGGATATGTTAAGTTGGGGAAATGAAAAACAGTGGAAAAATGGCTCTTGGCGATTTGCTTAAACCTAGGCAAGAACACATCTGCACAAAGAAATTAAGACTGAAGTCACATTTCATAGATTATCTCTGGATGAAGATAATGTTTTCCTGGGTTTAGCAGTTATGATATTATAACTTAGGTTAAGCTAGTTATGTGAGCCAGCATGCTCAATTATCATTTACATTTTTTTAATTTTCAACTCCTGATGATTTTTTTCCTTCCATTTAAATCCATTCCTGAATCTTTTCTCTGTGAGAAATAAGGGTAGCTCCTGTTCTTTAGAACACAAATGCAACTGTAAAATAATTTTTAAATTATTGAACATTTGAATATAATTCAAAAATTGGATACAAAAAGCCAATTTCCCATGATTCTTTATTTTGGCATTTTAAAATCTAATTGCAACATCAGGTATTTCCCTATGTAAATCTTGTACCATGTTTCCTTAAATGTCTTGTAATTCTGTTGGGGTTTTTTTTCCTTTATGCACCAGGTTTGATTTTCAGCGTGCAGGCACCTGCAGCTATGCAACTCCAATGATGCATCTAGAACGTGGTTGGACAGGACACTACATTGCACATTTCCTATATAAGAAAAGGGATCTCACCTTCAACACGCATGAAGCAATATTAGGACACAGAGAGATATAACAGTGGCAATAAACCCAAATATGTTATTTGGGTTTGTTTTTTTCCCAGAAGAAAATCAAAACATTTCAGCAAACATGAAAGTCTTCAATAGTAATTTTTTTTTCCATCAACTTTGTTCTCAAACACTTCCATTCCTATGTTCTTCTCTTTCGGCCTGATTCAACAAAGACACAGTACGTGCCCTCAGTGAAAGCAAGAATCCCTCAGTAATAGGCAGGTTAGAACCACACATAGCAAATACCCACTGTATCTGTACTGATACCCTGCAGCTCAAAATGTAGGCTCTGTGCCTGGTTGTTTTATCATCAATGTTGCAAGAGTTTAGATATCCACACAGCACATTTCAGTCTTAGGAGAAAGAAAAGCCACCATATCGCTCACTAGTAAGCTACCAGCAAATAATATTTACAAAAAGCAAATCAGATACAAATCTTGTCATTTAAAATATGTCCAGGACCAGGTTATTCACATACAGAACTCAAGCGTATAATAACAATCACAAATACAAAGTAGAATTGTTTGGGTATTTTCATATTATGTCTAATAAATTAAAGCTTAAGAGTATTTTGTTCTTACTCTTGCAAGGGTTTACTCTACTGTGCAATAATTTTTATCTCCCTGCTGTGCTTAGGATAAAGGGTTCAGCACCAGGAAAGGAACAGGAATTATAAACTCAATTCAGTTGTACAACACCACCGCACTCTGCCTCCGTGGGGAGTGCACCAGCTAAGCTCTCTTGGATTGATGGGAGATTTGACCACCCAGTAACACAGCTGATTGATTGGCTACCTCTTCAAGGTAGTCTCATCAGAAGACCAAGATTTTCTGATGGGAAGTGGAAGCCTATCCCAGCTCCTCTGCTGGCAGTCAACTGCAAATCCCCTACCCATCTATTTTCCAGATCTGCTCCACTGCATTTCTGGTTGCCATTTGCCTCAGTATGAAAGCTCAGAAAGGAATAGTCAGGTTTCCCTTATAATAATGTATAAAGTATTTATTGTTACTTAATTTAAGAATTTGCTTATGAGGATGTAAAATCCTCAGCTGAGACCGTCAAGATTAAACTAAAACATGTCAAAATGGGACTGGCATTGAACTGTCAAACTTAGCAATAAGATAGCCTCACGTACCATGAGACTGATTCTTTCCTTAAGAAAAGTTCTTTCTTGTTTCTTGTTTTTGAAGGTGAATCTCCTGGATAAACTTGTCGTAAGAGTTATGCCTACTTTGGCTTTGTATGAAGGTCTGCTGAATGCTGTGCTTGACCCCAGTGGCAGGGAGATTCAGCACTTATTTGCTTTGATATTTATCTTACTGATAAAGTTGTCACCCTTATCCCGAAATCCAGTTTCAGCTGTGATCCTTACTGAAAGGATGATTACACAAGTTTATATTCCTGAAAACCGCCGCTGTACGTCTGAAGTACAAAACCCTTTTCCCAGCTGCCTGGAAGTGAGGTACAGTTTACAACAACCTTCAGGTTAAGAGTTCTCCCCATCTGCTCCAATAAATTTGCTGAAATTCTCCAGAAAATTAACCTCTGTAGATTTATTTCATTTATTTGTAATGTTTTGCTAAAATAAGTGATATCAGGGCTTTCCAAAAGTTGATGGCCTTTCCAAGAATTATTGCAGATAAATATTTGAACTTAATTTTACCTTTAACTAAACCAATATCTAGAGGACAGTACATTGCCTTCTAAATGGACATTCATCTAACACTTTCTGATGTCATGCAGAAGATCTCCAGGCTTAAAAGATGCTGCTCTGGAATGAATTTCAGGATAATGCTGTGAGGAATTTTAAAGATATTTTTGATCAGATGAGCCACTGACACACAAGTTTGGCTTCCATAAGCTTTAGTTTATTTCAAACTGACTGAGGATGATTTATTTAATTAGCAGCCAATAACCAATGCAAATCAGGAGTTTTGCTTTCTGTGAATACTGATCTAATAAGCAGCCCTTGAACTGAAGAACATTGACCCTGCGGCTTCCTCATTTTACATGAAGTTGGACAACTATCTCTCCTATGCTAAAATATCAGGACCATGAGGATGAATATTTAATTCTCTATAGTTCTTTTAAAGAATCTCTTGAAACGTTGCATTTGTCAACTCTTGATACAAAAGTCAAAGACGCCTCTTCTTAAAACGTGCCTTAGTTATTGAAATCAGCTGACTCCTCAAAATAAGTAAAATAAGTCTGTGTGTAATTGATTAAAATTTATTTTCCTTTCCCAGTTGCCCTGCTTTCAACTCCTTGACTCTTCTAACGTCATCATGCTACTAGCTGTCAAGTTGCTGCAGGAGTCTCTTCACTGGAGATAAGCCAGTTGTCACCTGAATGTGCAGCTAAGATGAAAGAAAAATTCAGTTGCCAATACTCAGAATAATAAAACACGTCCCTTCAGAGCAAGGTCCAGTGGGCTCCTAAGCAGCGCTGAGTGTGCTCTTGGTCCATCTACACTTTGAGGTCATATCTATACAGAAGACTTATTTTGGCAAAATAATTACACCAGATGTTCACTGGTGTGAACATAATAAACACCTTAATTCATAAATGATACTGAACATTAGCTCTTTCCTTACATATCCCTGTGTAAATAAGCTCAAAGTTAGATGCATGAGCACCAGCTCAGCTGTGCCCGTTATTGACTCAAGATAAGATAAATTTCCCAGTGAAAACATGAGCATTTAAATTCTTCATGGAGAGCAGAATTTCTAATTTTAAAAGCAAAAAAAAATCTTTTTAAAGAACAACAATTCTCTCAAGCCTCTTTATAACATAGGAAAAAAAGCTTCTTAAAATATATATATACATTCTGGTGAAGTAAGGTCGTCTCTCAAATTCTTGTGAAAGACAGCATTCACCCAATTGAGATTTCCCTGCTTTAAAAAAAAAAAAAATATTCAAGCAACCTTACAATCAAATGTACCTTATTTTGAGATTAATTAACAAACATTTATGAAGGATTTGATATGTGAAGTGCCCTCTCTCCATATACCTACACCTAGACATCGCATACATAAACATAAACATACACACATACTCACATATACATGCTACATATTTTGATACGGATGCTGTATTACTTGCAATGCCTTTGGAAATAAAGACAGGAGAATGGTTTTATCTTCATCCTGATTTATATGTCAGGATCAACAGACTGGAATACTTCAATTTTTTTTCTATTTTAGAATACTCCGTGATTTTAAATTTTATTCAGTTACTACTTGAAATTTATGTTTTATGGAACATTTTAAATCATAATCAACACACATAGATGAATTTTTAAAAAGATCAGAATTCTTCCCACATCATAACTGGTTAAGGTAGAACTGATGTTATTTCCTTCAATAGTTTTTCTGGCTTTGTGAAAAAAACTTATTTGTTTTGTGCAATATTTATTAAACTATAACTAATCCTTCAACAATCTGCCCCAAACTTATTGTACAGGAAGGTTCATTTTACACCTAACTTGAAGGGACACAATGTGGCAAAAACTCAAATCATGTAATTTTGTTAAATTTATTCAAGAAAAGGGAAAAGATACCTCTTTACTTACTAATTAAGTTTCAGACCTTAGAATTTTAGAGCAGCAGCCTCAGAACTCTACCAGCTTTGTTGCAATAGTCCATTTCTAGCCTCTTTCACAATATATTAAATACAATTTCATCTTGAATTTTAACTATATCTTTGAAAAATAAGTTTCACAAATACATAGCAGTATGAGTTTTCATAGCAAAATTGTAATAAAATTGATTTCTTATTGTAAATTACTGTGCAGATGTGCTCAATTACTGTATAAAGCTTACTCTTAGCTTTGCAATGCTTTATGTTCTGACTGGCTGAAGAGTTTCTAGTCTTCTTAATCACCACAGAGTTACTTCTCTTTAAGTGCGTACCCTACAAATCCATTCCTGCTGTTTGGCAGAGAGTTAACCAACCAGAGAAGTGGGATGTACATAATAGCTATGTGGTTATCTCTCAATAACCATACTGCTACCATCACCTGCCATACTTCTTCTTAGCTTGGCTCCGGAATACAAACTTTTCAACCTGTCAGCCTCAGCTTAAAACTTATTTAAATACTGCAAAAATGCATGAAGGAAGAATCCTTCTGTTCTTATTGCAANTTTATTGGAATGAAGAAAAAAAAAAAAAAAAAGGCAAAACGGGGCTTGCAAAACTTGGGGGATGGGGTGGGGAGGGGAAGTGCTCGATCCTGACCTTGTTTTAAATCATGGCAAATCCAGATTAATTCTATTAACCATCACTGGAGACAACCAAAGTCAAAAGGTCAGAATCTGCCCTGGTTTGTAAAGGTTGAATTCTAGCATTCATGCCCTCACTGCAGCGTGCTCTTCTCCAACACTTGGCTACTCTCAAGGACAGAGAAGCTCTCACCCCAAGAGCAGCAGCTATGTGTTTGCTCTCTGTGTTCCCTTCCAATAGCAGAATCCTCCTCTGCACTGTATGGAGGAAAAGACAGCAAGCATGGCAAAAGGTGTAAGGTGGCAGAAACAATAAGAGGAGTGGGGAGCAGCTGCAAGCCACACATCCTATAAAGAAGACTATACCCACACCTGCACCAACCTTTTGTGGCATCTAATCCATACCAACATCCAGCTGGGGTCATGGAACTCAGCATGGCAGTCTTAGAGCAAACAAGACCATATGGGAAAACACGGACACAGTCCCCCAGACCCAGGATTAGGCCCAGGTCTCCCCAGTGCACATCCAGACCCTTAAACCAAAGAGCCACACTCCTCCATCCTCCCTCCTTCCCTGCCCCACTGAGCTTTCAGTTATTTCCCCACGCAGTGGCACAATTTCACCCAGCTTGTAGCGGATACCTCTGACTGCACACACTCCTGAACCTCCCCTTTATACAGGCTAGAAAATGGAGCTTTTAAAAACAAACAAACTTCCCTCAATAGCTTCCCATGAAAGAACAAACATTTTTTAAAGGTTCTCCAAATGTTGTTCATGGTTTTGTTGTCTCTTGTCTTATTTTTCCTTTTTTTCCCCTCTAACTGTCCTCATTTCATAAACTGAAAATTTAGAACACTACTAAAATAATAATGCAACAAACTCCTTCTACATATTTACTCTCACCATGGATTTAAAGCTAATGAGTATCATTGTGTGTTGATCTTATCAGGAAGAGGTGATCCACTGACTTTGTCATGCCTAGTCATTATTGGAAATTGTCAGGGAAAAGAAGTTAAAATGGAGTTAGGGTTGAGAGGGTTTTTTTTTTCCTTTTCTTTCATATTTTAATTTTTTATTATTTTTAATAATTTTTGAGAGTTCATTTTTTTCTCTGTAATTTAGCAAACAAAGACAGCATTAAATTCGACACTGGGGTAAACTCTCTCTATATATTGTTTATCCATATAATGTATAATATTTGTCATTTACATATATATACACATATTTCTTTACCCATATATATGTATAATTATAAAGCGTGCACAGGGTGGATGACACTAAGGCACCCAAAACAACTCAGAGACATGAAATCAGCTCTCAGGCCATGCTGTAGAAGTGCTTGAATTTAGCAGGATGGACTATACTCTTCTTATTGAACAAGGTGGCTGGACACTCGCACCATGTTCAAACCGAAACTTAAGGATGAAATCAGGACAGGTGCTTCTATAATTAACTTGGCCTGGTATTCTGCCAGTGCCTGTTCAGAGACAATAATTCATAAATGATTGGAGACTCAATCATTTTAACTTCCTACAGGCATTCATAAAGAGATCTTGGTCTTGCATAAGCACAAGTGTCGCTTATCGACTTAAATGGAAAGATGTGAGGGTCTTTAAAGGACAATGCAAATTCCCTAGGACATGGACACTAAAAAGTACATGGTTTTGACCACTGTATTTATAAACATGTGATATGTCGCTATAGGCCATAATACACTGATACGTAATACAATATATTTGTATTTCACCTGTTCACAGGAAAGAATAATTCATATACCGTCTTACGGGAAATGGTGAAAAAGGCAAAGGCAGTACATACCTATCTATGTCAAATAAATGGAAGGAATGTGCCTGTATCTAATATAATTACACCTCTGGGATCTTCAGCATAAGGCTGTGTGTCTTAAACCAACCATTTTCATTTCTGATTTTTAAATTTATATTTCAAGCCAATGTTTGCATTCCTATTTCTCCCATGGTGGTAGCCAGGCAGCAAACACTATCACGATAGACCTCTATCACGTGTGCTTCTCAAAACGAGTGTGCAAATGAGCTATCCAGAGTTATCTTTAGAAAACATTTTATTTGAAGATTTAACTCTAGGCAAAAAAATTGCCTGGAATCAAGTTACTATAAATCATAAAAATTTAGAGATGAAAAAAGATCTAAGAGTTGATCTAGTCTCTTAAGCACACAGGATTGTAACCTGCAATGGGTTCTCTGGAGTATTCTCCACTCCTGATTTAAACGACTCCGGCAGTGGAGTCACCATTATTTCCCTTGAATCCATCCCACCGTCCACCTCCTTACTAGGAATTTTTCCAGATATTCAGACAGCAAGATCCTGCGCTCAGTTCCTTCTCATTTACCTTTCCTAGGTACATCATGTCAGCATTGGTCTAATATTGCATTCTCTTTTGGGTTATATTGGCCAGATTTTGGTCAATGTTAGAGAAAACTCTGGACGCATACCAAGAAGGACCAGTTGGCACCATGCAAGCCTTCGGTAGCTGGGATTACTCCCTGCACAAGCACCCACACACATTTGCTTTTGATTATCAGTTAGCTCAGTCACTTCTCTCAAGCTTTCCTCCTGAATCAGTCCCTCCACTCTGTCACTCTAACAGTTTTCTGCTTTTTTTTTTCTCTGAATCTCATCAGTTTGACCCGTTACAGTTTTTTTTTAATGGCATGCTGTATTCTAGATAGTGGAAACTATGGATTCCCAACATGATGCTTTTAAACATATGGCATAAAAGGCATTGCGGCTACTTCTTTCTTATTCATTTTTTAATGTTGTTACTAATTTGTTGTCCACTTTCACTCTTAGGTCTCTTCCTATTACTTAGTATCTCTTTCCTCTGAATATTTATTTGTGTTTCAGATTTTTTTTTCTCCCGCGTATTCACTACCTTCTTTTTTTTGTTCGCTGAATCTTATATTCTGATTTCCAGACAATATTGCTAACCTGTCTTGATTAGTCTTGTTCTTTCACTTTTCCCACAAGTGTTTATAGCATCTCCAAATACAGTAACTTGAGTCGTTTCATTTGCACTCTCCAAATTATTGGTCAATAAGTACATTCAGATTATAAGCTCACTATACATAGAACTAGATAATAAACTTCCTCAAACTCACTGAAGTGTGTGCAATTATTTAAGCGTTTTTCGGGGAAAAAATATTCCTTTTAAGAATTATTAGAACCTTAAAATTGCATATTCCTTTGTTCTTTTTTAGGTGAACTCATCGTATTACACCTGAGAGTTCAAATATCTTGTGGTCTTTAACATTCTGTGTAACTGATGGCTAGTTAACAGCAGGACTGGGCTTCTGAGGGAGCAAAACCACAGGGATGAAAACATAGAAAGAACAGGTCAAAATCCAGTTCAAAACTCAAAATACAGAAGAGAGTATCCATTAATGAGAAATGTTAATTTTATGTTTGATAGGCCCAACCTAAAGCCTCTGTTTGTTTTAGCAGCTCTTATTTATAGGAGTTGCCTCATTTAAGAGACACCATAATGAAAACCAGGGAGCTTACAGGATTGGGCTCCATACGTGGCTAATAGTTTGTACATTTTGATTTGACAGGTATTTTGGCATACATTCCTACAGACACCTGAATATATGCTGCTTGTGAAAACACTCATTAAATACACTGAGATTTATTTTTTCTTAGGTGAGGGTGGAATAATATTTTAAACTAAATGAAGAAATTAAGCATGTGTGTTAAATATAGTATCTTATGTTTATTGTGTGTACAGGAAGGGAACGTGCCTGCATACTGTATGTTATTAGCAAAATGTGCTCAAACAGCTGACTTTCATTTACGTTAACTGGCATATCTTTTTTCCTTCAGTGATATTCTATTTGTTTCACAGATGTTGAGAGGCATGAAAAAAAACCCTAATGAATATTTCTAAGCAAAATGCTTCAAAACTGTGTACTTTCAAAGTGACAGAAATATTTAATTTCATGAATGTATCCCATTTATGTTGAAAATGTTCTCTCTCACTGGGAGAATTTACATGTTTCAGCGTCACCTATCAACAGCGTTTAGAATAGGAGTGGTATCTTTCAAATGCAACATTTACAAGTCACCACTTGTCATTAAATGTAACTGTATGTTCAAGAGGTTTGTAATAATAGCCTTTAATTAAACTGGGGACTGTTAGAGGGTTTCTGTTGCCCTTTGAAGTTCTTAATTATTAGTTGTATCCAGCCTTTTATGGCACACTTAAGGTTAAATTAAATAATTAAAATATACCTCCAAGAGAAATATAAAGACTATACATGTTTTAATTAAATATCTGAATTTCAAGGTTTTTAAAATAATCACATATGTTTTGATTTTCTCGCGTTGGCATAGTAGAATGCTACATACATTAAACAAAAAATCGGTAGCTTTTTATGGGAATAATCGCTAAGTATGACGCATGTAAATGAGCTATTTTCTATGCATGGCTGGCAAAAGTGCTAATTAAATAGTTGGTATTCAAGGCTATGCTCGTTCATTGTTTAGTGACATACAAATCCAGCGATGTGTGCCAGCAGACATTTTAAGTTGAATGTTTTCTCCTCTACGCTCTTTGTCATGAAATGGTGGCACCATGATGAGAACACTAGTGTAAGCAAAACACTGAAATATGCTTTAATAATGTTTTAACCATGTAGCGACACTAGTCTAGTTTCCTAATGAATTTTTTATTTCTTTCTTCTTATAAGGATGTTACGAGTTATCGCTGATGCATATTAAATCATATACATGAGTCATTTTCTCACTAAATTTGCATAAAATGGCTAAATGCTAATGCACCAAATGGGGCTTACTATATATGGTACAGTAAATATGCCCTTGCAGGTTTTCTGCAATCAATCTCCTGTATTTCATTAGCAGCTAGATAAAGGTCCATTCTGAAAAGGGAGAAGAAAAACTGTTGTGTGTACACTGCAAACGTATGATGCTTATGATGATTTCTACGTGATGATTAGAACCCAGTCTAGAATTAGAATTTGCACGAGACTGAAAATAAAGTTCCTTGGCAAGCGCAGCTGAATGGTCCCCCTGAAAGCAGCCTAGTGCTGCTAATAACCACCAGGCAGTTCACTGAGACTTTCCACGTTCAGCATCGAACGCTGGGCTTAAAACCCACGTAGCCCATGATTTTAATTTCGCAATGCTTATGTATCTCTAACACTCCTTGCTAGATCTACAGCCACCAAAACCTTGCCAGCTCCTCACTATGTCTCGGTGCAAGGTAAAAATGCTATTCTTCTCTTATTGTTACGTGCACTCACCTTCCACCTGCATTAACTGTTCCCTTCTTGTCTTCCAGCTAATAGAAATTATATATATTGGCCAACACACATTTAAATGGATAGCACGATCGCAGTGAGAATGGCATCACTGTTGCAATACTATTAATCCAAACAAAAACCTTACATTTAATGATGGAAACTTTGTTCTCTCTTTTTTCTTTTTGACATCTGGAACATTTTCGTACCTGGTGCAAAGAAAGTGCTATTTAAAGATAAATGTATGCTTTGCCCTACAGTTATTTTGAATTAGTCTTGATAAATAATTAAGTAATGCATAATATATTATTTAGATGCAATGGTCTTAAGAATTTGAGTGGTATTTCAACCACAATTATAGTAATTTATTTATCAGTCAAAAATTTACATAATCACTCTTCAAAATCCAGTGGACTGGAGAGATATCAGAAGGACACCCAGGAATGTGCATAATGACTCTGGGTATTAGATTAACTTAATAATGTAGTGATGTGCAAGGTGTTATAATATCTAACACAGTTATATTTGATGAATCATTTTTAAATGGTGAAAGCTAAATATTGTTTTCTCTTTTCAGTTCCATTTTAAGTAAAGGACAAATTTTAGACACAGGATAGGAACTAGACCATTCTATAGGAAATAAAGTATTGTTCCTATTAGAATGGGGAAAAAAATTAAGTATCATTTACAGTAAAATACTGGAGTCTCTCTTCTTCAACTACCAGAGGAAACATTGATTTTATTACAATGTCATTAAATGGTCGCTTGATTTTGTGTAGTTATTTTAGGCCATCGCCTTGGTCATCAGTGGTAAAGGACAACGCAGGGAGGAAATGGGAGTTTTCTGTCTTGTCCGTGTAGACAGACTGGTGACAGAAGTAACTCACTCCTGGTGACTCTGTCATACTATGGATCTTCCCTCAGCCCAGGAAGTCTTTCTGAGGCAAATGAGGTAGAGCTTATAGCTACGATGGAGCGTAGTGAACTCGATTCATGATGATGCACATCCAGATACAGATCACAGGTTTTCCGGATTCAAACTTACACACGGAGACACATACGCACATGCAAGTTTGCACTTGCCAATTCTGTCCATGTATATGCTTCTAAAATAAAAAGAGGGTCTACGTAGGTGTCATACGAATCCAATTTACACCATTTGAGAATTATGGGAATTTAGAGGAAGACATAAAATTAATATTCATATATTTCCCAAAAATATATTTATGCCCACTGATAAATTATTGGTACCTCATAATATCCTCAGTCCTCAGCTGAACAGTAACCTGTATAACGTACACCAATTACAGCCCTAGAGAATGGGGTTTTAATGGTCTGTTTTGAAACAATTTTTTTAATATAGAAAAATAAGTCAAGAATTAGCTCAGCTCTGTTTCAGCCTGTACCACCACCAGGTTATACTTTCCTATGCACCCACAGCAAATTCTGAGATGCTACAACAGCAATTGCTTTCTGTGACAGAGAACAGCTAAAGACAATAATTCATACTTTATACAAAAGAGTGATAATTTTACATTTTTTGATGTACCACAACTGCTGCTGAGTTAGACAGGTGAGAAGAAATTGTATATGTGTGATCCCATCCTCACCATGCAGGTTTTCTGTTACTGACTCCAGCCTTCTCATACAAGGTTATTGTGTGTTAGATTCCAATTACATTAAACTATTACTGTTATTCTCATGATAATGATATTATTTTATAACACCCCAAACTCTTGTTTCCTAAAGATAATATTCTACATGACAGTAAGAGTGCAGTATTTTTTATGTTAATGTCCCTTTCAGAGAACCAACGTCATTAACAGAATAAATGCAATTTACTTGAAAAGACATCTCTTAAAAATATCAGATTTTAAAAAACAATTATATGCCCCTTTTCATTGGCACAGAGTTTATTCTGGAAATAAAATGATCCTGCTCAGGCCATACAGATCCTTTTACAAAGAGGGAAACACTGGCCCCATTTGAGTCCAGAGATAGACTGGCCAAAGTACAGGACATGAATTTTTCCCAACAAACTCTTCTTAGACTCCAGAGAAGACAAATTACTGACTGTTTGCGCTAGGCATTTATTTATGAAGTTCGCTATGACCTAGCTTCTACTTTCTCCATGCTGATGTACAAACTGGAGGTCAAAAGGCTAAGCAGAAGGTGGCAGAACCTCCTACGCGTCGCCAGTTTCCTTACTTTCATTATCACGTGGGTCTGCTGATTCTGCTCACTGCTGCAACCTTACTCAAACGCCAAGTGGCTTTCAACACCATCAAAGCCGTAACAGCCTACAAATTAAGCAAACAAAGAAAATCTGTGTTCTTAAAACACACTGCGCTTCAGCATTGATATTTAAACCATCAGTGTTTAGGAAGAGGGAATGCCCATTCACCACTGCTTTCCAACGTGACATGCCTCAGATTTCAGTAAGAGCTGAAGGAACTAAAAAGATGGGAACACACCATCTACACCTGGGGTTTTGCCTGAAATCTGTGCAACCCATGGTTGTTCCTACATTAAGTATATGTGCATTTACCATCCTACTATAAAACACTTTAGAGATACGTCCTTATGGTGTAGCCCAGGCGCAAAAATTTCAAAGGCAGGTGGTTACAGATACAAAAATGAACAGCATCCCGAACGGCTGGGGTACCAAAGAGTCCTTTCCGAAACATTATTCCTTTAGTTGCAAGGTGCTGGAAGCATCCACACTTGCAAGCAACGCACTCAAACTCATAACAGGGTCCAAAGACTGGCCTATCTTGACAGCACCAACATGGGGATGACCGCTTCTGATGGGTTGCTGTCACACCTTGCCTGGAAGTTCGTTAACACAAACACCGGTCCAGCACAGAGGGTTAAAAAAAAAAAAAACAAACAAAACAAAACAGAAAAAGCAAAAGCTATGAGGTGACGGCTGGGCCCTCCAAAGGGCTTTTCGGTGGCCCAGGCACAGCAACCGCCGGCAGCGCCCCAACGCCACGGTGAGGGTCGTGGGTGGGTTGAGCTCCGCCTGGCAGCGCTCGGGAGCCATAGGTGGCACCACGAGCCCCACGCAGCACAATTTCTCCCTAATTCTCTGTGCAACTTACAAGTTTAAACGTCCCTGCATGATGTTATCCATGCATGAGGTTATCCATGCATGAGGTTATCCATGCATGAGGTTATCCATGCATGATGTCATCCATGCATGATGTTCCCCATGCATGATGTCATCAACTGCTTTTAGCAACTCCCTGAGACACAGATCTTTTTTTTCGTCTCTTTTTTAGGGCTTTTT
>VZTV01017016.1:0-28411 GCA_013400875.1 Anhinga rufa | reverse complement strand
ATTTTTTAGATTAAAGCATTAAAGTTGCTAATTATATTCTCAGAACTAACAATTATTTCTTTACCCTTTTACTACCTTCTTCTGGCAACAAAAAAATGTCAGCACTGATTTAATTTTTTGTTATTACAGGATTAAAAGAAGTTTCTAAAATGCAATTAAATGTGCCCTATAGCTATAGTAACTTTCCTATCAGCATCCAAAGCCTCTTCACTAAAACAACAGCATAAAAAAATTATTCAGACTTTCTAGACATACTTTTTTTTCTCCTTTTATAACACATTCCTTTGGTGATTATCTCCAATGACAACTCAACCATCTTAATGAGGCTCTGTGCACATCTAGATCTTCGTGAAAGTAGATTAATAGGAGAAAATGAAAGTTAAAGAGGCTGTTAAGAGTGCAAAACCCCGCACATGTCAAGCACTGGTTCTTCACCTTCAGGAGCTTGGTTCAAGTTCACCCGGAGGCCCTAAGTGAAAAGTTCAATAGTCTCAACTGTGTCCCTACTTGATATATCACAAAATCAATTATTTTATGGTGGTACATTTGGTAACCTATGCTCAGACAGAATCAAGTTTTTTCCCATTGGGAATTCACCTGCTGTCAGCAGGAGTTTCTCATTATACTGCCTATCAGTTTAGTAGTTGATCTGTTTTGGAACAGTGATGTTGCACTCAGACCATGCACCATTAGCCACCACGTGATCACAGCGATGATAGTGACAGGACACCAAAGCATGATTCACTGTCCAAATCTGTACTGTTTTGGAAAAGAAAAATAGTCATTGCAAGCAACCAAAATTATGCTAGAGAAAAATTGTAGCAAGGCACGTCATTGAAAATTCTACAGTTGCTCAAGGACTTAGCTTCCTCTAGATAACCCTGAATGGCAAGGCCCTGCGTTTAATTTTCACAGCTGTGAAGACCACATTCTAGTCGCCATCGACAGCATGCTTGACCCGGGCTGCAGGAGCACACTGATCCACCCTATTAGTAGCACTCCCAAATCTACATCTTCTGTTACTTGATATGACATGCCTGTTGCTGGAGTTGATGTATTTATGTTAATTATTTTAAAATGTTTCCAATCTAAATACAGAGAGTTTTCACATAAGTGAATGCCAGTCTGAATAATAAACACAAGTCACTGAGTGGCTTAGATATGGAATATGCACTCTGTATGCTGGTGCATGACTGTTTAAGTCAAGCCCCACTCGTTGCGAAGGACCATTTCATACCCTGCAGAGGTCCATCCAAACTAAGCTCAGTTTGCTTAGTCTAATTTTCACCATTTTGTTTCATCAAACCACCAGCAATAAAATTAATGTTAACCAGCATCCTCTGTCAGACTTGGCTAATGGCATACACTTCATTGTCCTTGAAATGGATTACTCAGTCCTAGGACCGAGTAAGTCAGCACTGATACTGTCCACGTTGTAGTCATTTTGTTGAATCTGTTTTGCTTTAAAAAGCCATTTTTCAGGTAAAAATATTCCAGTTGTTTTTTTGTTTTGGTTTTGGTTTTGTTTTATAGTGGACAATTAAACAGAACTTTGATCTTCTCTCTAAAGAGGAAATGTCCAGATACGAGCAGTGAAAATGATGGGGGACTAAAGGGAAATCCCAATGTGCAAAGATTAAAAAGGCAGAGACTGCCCAAATAAGGATGGTGTAATAGAGAGAGGCCACATAATGAATGCTGGAAAGACAGGAAGTCAAAATTCCTATTTACCCTTATACATAATACAGAAACATAAAGACATGCAATATCACTGAGAGGATATAAGTTTAAAAACAGTGCCAGGACAAGTTTTAGTCATGTTGACTTCTTACTACTGATCAGCTAATTTACACTTTCCCAGCTATAAAATGGGGATAATATTCTTGGCTCCCCGCACACAGAAAAACTCATCAGGGAAGTATTCAGTTAATTCTGTAATGAAGAATGCCTTTGAAAACAGTAAAAAGAAATTAATAATTCCAAACGCAATGCAGGTTTAGATTACATTAGCTGGTGCAGTGGACAATAAATAAGACCTAAGACTTCAGACTCGGCAATGAAGTTCAAAAGAACTATTCAACACCTTCCTTATTCCCTGCAAATCATCGCTCTTGTGCGCAAAATGAAGCAAAAATAATATGTGAAGTTTAAATGAGGATGTTATCATAAGACATACCTGAAGGAAGCTGACTTAGGATTCTAGGGCCACCCTCTAAATTGGGAGTACTTGATCTTGCAACCTAAATGACTTGTGATGTATTTTTTAATAAACAGTTTCAAAAAAGTTATCATTTCTACAAAAATAACGTGACTGTTGATTGTTTGCAAAATAAATGTGAAATGCTTTCATTGCTTCTCTAGAGAGATGCACAAGATTTCATTTCTAGCCTTTGATTCTGTGAGCATTTAGTGAGTTTCTCATAGGAAAAATGCACTACTAGGAGCATTTCAATTCCTCTGTAAATGTTACATTCCTCTAGTAAACTCTATCAACAAGCCCACTCAAAGCTCATGCTTAGTTTACTGCATCTTGCCAAGAAGACTCTTTCTTTATCAGGACCAGAAATATGTCCATTAAAACAGTGATGAAGAACGATGGGACAATTCAGAATTTCACAAGTGCAGAACCTAATGTACCTGCTCTAATTTAAGGAGGCCTCTGGACAGTGATCCGGCCAAAATCTTGATGGAAGGATTTTCAAGACTGAATAAGTCATCTAAAATAAAACAAAGGACTAAATGTATCAAAAGTTATAATACATACTTTATTTAATGTGTAGTCCTGAACAAAGGGGACTTACAGCAGGCTATAAAAGCTGATTTTTCTTTTAGAGCATAGCTGGTATAACACAGCACATGTTTTTTCATAACAGCTCAGTGGGAATACTTATCGATATGCAGATGGATTTGAAAATATAAAACCTCAAGGTAAATTCCTGGATGAGATGGCTACAGCACAAATTACACTTCTTATACCTTCCTCTGGTAGGTTAGATGAGATGAACTGTGATGTGTCAGAAAGGCCAAAGCATGAGATGCTGCACCAAACAGAAGGGAGGGTAAGATAATAGGAAAAATTTCCTCACCAAAAGGGTTATGAATCACTAGAACAGGCTGCCCAGGAAACTGACTGAGTCATCATCCTTGGAGGTATTTAAAAGTCATGTAGATGTGGAGCTTAGGGACATGATTTAGTGGTGGGCTTGGCAGTGCTGGGTTAATGGCTGGACTCGATGATCTTAAGGGCCTTTTCCAACCTAAATGATTCTATGGTTCTATATATGTTGCCCTGGGATGTTGGACTGTTACCATGAGACAGTCAAGTATCCTATCATCATCCCTTCTGAGCGTCACTGGTACCTCAGGATGAGCTCTAGAAAGTACTTCCATCCACCATTCCAAAAGAGATGAATGGTTCTACTAGAGCAGATAGCTGTCAGATCACAAACCTGGCTGATGATCAGCTGGCAGGAATACCGACTGCCCGTTGCCTGTATCAAGTCAGGAAATGTTTGGAAGGAATGACTGGAGGCAATGTGCAACTGGCAGATCCTTATCCACTGAGTGTAAGAGGGGTGCCATTTGTGCTGTAGGCAAGCTGCCCAGCCACATCAAAACAAAATCCTTCTAAGACCATCCATGGGTTGAGAGCAGCAGTCACAGCAACTATTATTCTCCATATTCACTGGTATTCCTCAATTCAGGCTGAATCTGCACACTGTAAAAGTATCATACAGGTTTGCTCTCTGAATAAAGGATTCATAAGCCAAAAGGTTTTCAAACTATACATGCCAAACTTTCCTGCATGATACGCTATTCTATTGTTACTACCTTCAGAAAATAAAATCCACCTTGTCCAACTGTTGACAAAAAGCAATGAAATGGATCATGTCACAAAGGTGCTAAGATATCTAGAGAAGCGCCTAGTAAGGAAATTTTATGAAGGAATTTCCCAGGTCTCCTGTCTACATTGGCATATATCAGTGGCATTATCTAGAGTTAAAAAGGCAAGAATCCATTACAGAGAAAGTCCACAGCATAATTAGAAAACAATCAACAATTTTTCTAATGCTAATTTTTTCTTCACTTTAAACTGCTTCATTGACTTTAATTAAACTTGCCCTAGGTTATGAATCTAGCAAGCTGCAGAAACACTTTAAAATTAAATAAAATAAAACCATCTTTCTTGTCAGAAGGGTTTTTACCAGTTTGCTTACCTGTACCACACTTCTGATTTAGAAGATTTTTAAATTATTAGAAATGCTGTATGTGATACTGCAAGACTCTGTTGTTTTTGCTCTTGAATTAAAATGACCTCCCACTGCCACAGTAAGAATCACAGAATTAAATTGTTGAGATTCTCTCCACTGCTCTAGCTTCACTGCAGAATTCCTTTGCTGGTTCTGAGAAATGGTATGAAGCTGTCATCACAGACTTTTATACCAGCCCTACTCCCAGTTTTGTCTAAGGCCAAAGAAAAGGAATGTTGTATATTTAGGATACTGGCAATTTCCATGCCAATAGCTCAGGCCAAGGTTAAAAGTACATGACACAGACTTGTCTCCTCCAAGGAACCTCCTAGAGACAAGTGAGAAGGGTTCAAACCCTGCACTTTTTATTTCTAGGAATGTTATTAAAGCAAAAATATATTTTGCAAAACTTCCAGTTTGCTAAGAAAGCGCAGAGCACCAATTACTTGCAACTGCATTCATTCCTTGAAGTGCCATGGAGTATTGCACTTTAGGTATTGATCTGGGGTTCAAAAGACTTCAATTCAATTTTTGAACAACTTGTTTATTTCTATATTTTCTGCACACATCCACAAAAGACAGAGAACAGAATTTCCATGCCTCAGAAGGCTACTATGCCCTACTGCTCTTAAGGTATTACCTAGACATCCTCACTAAAGTCAAAAGAAAGATCTTCATAAAGTTCAGTGACACCAGGATCAACTATATATATCTGTAAATTTAACAGATATTATGTCTCCAACAGAATACATATATAATACGGTAATTGCTGTTCGTTACATCTTGAATATACACATAATGCTGATGAGGTGTGAAGAGTTTTCCAAACTGGTAAGGATATACAGTGCAAGCAATTTATAATAAAATACAGACTCATGTCAACTCAAGCTGTTTAATACCACAACAGAATTACACCATAGTTTATGGACATTTTCCTTCATCAAAGTCTTTGAGAACTTTCCATTAAGTTCAATAGATGCCAGAACAGGCCTGAGAGCAGGAAATGAAGAAATATACTGTACCCAAATGAAATTGCAGTGGGAATTTAGGTAGGCAGAATGTAATTATTCACACTTTAATCTGGGTAGAGCACTAGCTTTATATCCCCATTCTGGCAAACATATAACGAGATACATAATAATCAAGAGGAACAGGGCTACTGGCTCTCCTCTCAGTCAAAAGATAAGACTTAAAGAAGAAGAATGATCTGCTTGCTGGATATTGACTAAAAGGAAGGAGTGACATTTATTGCATCACCTGCAAGACTTGCCAAGAAACAAAATTTATTAAGTAAATAATCACATTTTTGGGGCCTTCATCTAAAATGTAGTTATTGCTTGTGAAATAGAGAGAGGTTTTGAAAAATTAGAAACTTGGTCCTTTGCTGGTGCATGCACTTAGGCACATATGCAAATGGAAATGTATGGTTTTCCTTCTTTTGTGGACAGTCCTAGGGGACAATCTCTGGAAATTGGTGCCTTTGCAAAATACTAATACTTATCATTTCTATATTCATTGATGCAGATGAGGACACCAAGAAGCATTGAAAAAATAATGGATTCTCTTGCAAATGTACCGGATTGTAAAATAACAAAAAAATCCAAATCTTGTAATAGAACTGCATTACATTCGAGCAAAGTGGATCCATTACTGAGGTGGAACATGACAGCTTTTTAACTTTCTACAACAATATGTGACAGAAGAATACTATATTCAGCTGATACCGTAGGGCGATTTATGGAGGCAGAATGTAATAATATAAATTGAGTTTCAGAAAAGACACTGTGACTAATCTTACAAAAAATGCTACAGGATGTTTAATAATCCTGGTGGGTCAGAAGTTGTTCTTCAAAAAATTCTCTTAAGACTGATTGTTATTAAAGTATGTACTGCATTTGGTTCATTTTTCATTTAACTATGTAGTCTAAAACTGCTGTCAAGTGCAAATATTTGAGTTGTAATTGGATACCCATACAAATGGAATAGAGCCACCAAAATAGCAATCATAGAATATTTAAGGTAGTAAATGCCCTTTGAAGAGCCACAAGACAAGCATCTGTCCACATCTCTTGAGCTATCCCTAGCAGTTCTCATCGGTGTTTATTGTTCCATTAATCAAAAATAAAGCAGCAGGAAGAAGGCAGCACACTAGAACTCCTTCCTTGCATTCGCTCTGTAATCTTCCTCCATTGCCTCCCTTCAGCATTTAAGGCGATAGTGCTTATTCATTAAGCTATGAGTGGTAATTTTGAGGAGACTGAAGCGAGCAGAGAGGAGGCGAGAACATAATGTATATAGTTAAGGGGCTTGACTCAAATCCCTTAGAAATTAGCAGAAGTCTATGTTTTACTTGCACTGCCTCTGTATTAGCCCTAGTGGAGAAGCAGAGAGGTTTCCGCAGCACTTCTCTCACCGTCTGCAGGAAGGCTGCGACTGCACACGTTGGAAGTCCCAGCCTGAGCCTACATGGTTTTACAAGGAGATGGGAAAGCCACAGGCACCGTTCCGCGGGTCTGAGGTGTTCTGCAGCACTACAACACGCAGCCCTCCTGGCCGGGCCCACCGGGGGCAGCCCCAGCCCCGGCCATCTCCCTGGGGAGAGGGACCACCGGGGCCAGGCCCGGGCGGGGGCCTGCCGTGGGCCTGGCTCAAGCGGGCCGGGGCCAGGCAGGGCATGGCAGGGCAGGGCTGTGGGGATGGAGACGGGCCCTCCTGTGGTGTGGCCCCTGAAATGGGGTCCTGCCCCTCGGCAGGGCGAGGGACGGAGCCCCGAGGGGCCGATCTGGGCCACTGGGGCCTGCTCGTGCCCTCAGGGCCCTGACGCTTAAGAATATTAAAAAAAAAAAAATCACTGTCATTTTGTTTCACAGACTTCCCTTCTTTTCATTTTGTCTTTTCCCCTGCATTTTCTTTATGATTCAAAATCTACTTAGCCATGGCTTTCAGTACTGCATTCAGCTCTTTTCAGTTCACCATTGTTAATGAGAACAAATGAAAAAGTAATGTTTGTGCTTTTTCAAAGGCTATCCAAATGGGCTGAGATCCATTTATATGGTATCCATTCCTTGGCTTCACAAAAAAACAATATTTTTGTAACTCTGGAAAATTTGCTCCACCTAAAGGTTTGGCTACTACTAGCATTTTCATCCCCGATTTTGGGCTTCCTATAATGCCATAAAGTTTTTGATAACAAACCCACGAGTTCCTTAAAGAACTTTTCTCAGAAGGTAAATAATAAGATGTTTAATGTATACAGAATGTCAGGTTTGGTCCCAACATCTTTCTTACAGCTCTCAGCCTTTTCCACCACACGATACAGTATGTGGCAGAGACCACCCAGCAATTATTTTTTTCACTGTATTTCACATTACCTCTTTGTTAAGTTTAGTTGTAGACTTCAACTCCATAAGGTAAAATATTCCTAGATACTTAATACCCTGTGGTTTTCAATCTATATTTAAACCCTGCCTTATCCACTGATCGTACAATATGTTCAGGGACATAAACTCCAACTTACCTCAGTTGATTCACCATTCAGATACGCTTGCAAAACTCTCAGCTAGTTTCCACAGATTTTTTTATGTTCTAGGAGCTGAAATAAAAATACCATTTATACTGTATGATACTTATTAGAGGCAAATAAACAATGCATAGCAAATAACTTAGAAAACTATTATTTACTAAATATCCATGAGCTGATCATGATTTCTGTGAATTTATTCAACATTCCCCAATTGTTACAGGTTTTACTTATTGCTTTTGAACTTACATATTTCAAATGTTCAATAGTCATTAGCCAATCTATGTAGCATAGCTCTGATTAACGTGCCTGAGTAGTGATTTTTAAAATTTTCACCAGTAAAATTTGAGCATGTAACTCTGGTGATACTAATATTTGTCTTGTCTTTGACAAACAACTGTGCAATGGTTTCTGAACTAGTTGTAACCACATTTGGACGTACCAGTGCAGCAGAACTGGAAGCAGCACAGCATCATCAGTGCAGTGCTGCCCCTGAATAAATACCACCATCAAGATGGAGGATGTATTAGCTCATATGCCACTTGACTGTGGCTCTCTTGCTTTCAGAATCCAAGCTAGTGACCTCTTACAATGCTGCCCCACTCCCTGTGGATGCATTATCCCCTCTGGAATTAGCTTGGTATTATTTGTGCTGTGTTCCAACACACAGCAACTGTGGTAAGGGTACCATGTTTTCTGGCTACCAGCAGAACCTTCAAAGTCAGTTCTTTTAGGGCTTTTCTCTTTCATAGACATAAATACAGAGACATGATATGAACATGAACTGTCCTACTATTTTGGGACAAAATTTAAATATATATAACCTATAGGACAGTCTGGGGATGGAATTATTGAAAAGTTACATATATCTGTGAAAAAGCTTTCTTTTCTTAGAATTACTCTTTGTTACCTGTTGTTTAAACCCAAGCTGGCAACCAAGCCCCACACAGCCACTCACTCACTCCCCACCATGGGATCGGGGAGAGAATCAGAAGAGTAAAAGTGAGAAAATTTGTGGGTTGAGATAAAGACANCGCCCCTTCTTCTTCCCCCAGCTTTATATGCTGAACATTACATGATTTGGTGTGGGACATCCCTTGGGTCAGTTGGGGTCAGCTGTCCCAGCTGTGTCCCCTCCCAAACCCTTGTGCATCCCCAGCTACTCACTGGTGGGTGGTGTGAGGAGCAGAAAAGGCCTTGGCTTTGTGTAAGCCCTGCTCAGCAGGAACGAAAACATCCCTGGGTTATCAGCGCTGTTTCCAGCACAAATCCAAAACACAGCCCCATACTAGCTACTATGAAGAAAATTTACTCCATCCCAGCCAAAGCTAGCACACCCTTTCTGAGTTACAGGTGTCATTAAGTAATATGACCAGAAATAGTTTTGACACTCAATAAAATCCATTTAAACAAGGAATACATTGTATATCATCATTCTCTATGCACAGAGCTACCAGTACTAACACAGATGAAAAAGAGAACCAGCAGGTTATTAGTTGATTTGTTAATGCAAATAACTGTCAACAGGTGTGATCAACTGGAAAGAGGCAGGTGTTACCAATGTATTGGTGCTGTCATAGGAGAAGGATGTCCTGCAGAAGCCTTAAACGTAAAGTTAAAATTGAAAAGCTGTTGAAATCCTCTATCACCCACCACCTTACAAGTATTCCACATGTGATTTAAGGCTGGAAATGTGCCAGAAAAAAACCTTAGTGCTCAAATATGTGGGTACTAAAATACTTGAACTTAACTCTGACATCTGCACATTTAGATTTTTACCTTCCACAAAGATATCGTCTTCAAGGGAGGCATCTGACCCTATTTCTGTCCTCTGTAGATATTCATTTGTAGTTTTGGCTAAACACAGCACTATCAGATAGCTATTCAGATAAAAGATTTTATTTGTATCTCCATGATACCATTCTTAGCAATGAAGGGTTAAGATCATCTAAAAAATTAAGATAAAAAGTTCTTCATTTTGAGACCATATAACTTAATGAGAAAAAATACAATATGAAGACTGAAACAGAGAAAAACACATATTTAAAACTGGCAACCTAAACAAAAAGTCTGGAAAAGAGTGTTATTTTTGTACTAAAATATTTAATCCAATTAGTTTCTAGTTGATATTACATATAAAATCTAAAAATAATCTTAACTTTTTTTCTTTCTGTTTTTCTGAACATACTTCATTGCTTGTGAAAGTAAGGGATTAATAGCATTTGAGATGTGAAAGCACAGTGTAGATTGGCACAGATCAAATTTTTCCTCAGTGCAAGGCTCTTTTACTGTACAAGGCTGTTTTACTACACTTTCTTGAGTCCTGATCTACAAAAGCCCTTCTTTGCCAGTTCTCACAGAAGTTAGAGACAGAAAAGATTTGTGACATTTCTTAATTCCAGAACATTGGGATCAACATCAGTTCAGTCCATGTAGTTATCATTCTTTATCTAGTACTTTGTCTACTCTGCACTGTTATAAGCCCATCTAATGATGAGGGCTTACTGTGGTTCTCCAAAAAGTCTGGTCCACTATCTAATAGATAGTTCCTTGGAAAATAACTTTTCTTCATATATTCAAAAAATCCGCTCGCTTCGTTACTCCCAACTGCATATTCTTTTAACAGGCCTGGGCAGTGATGGCCAGTTAGAGTGAACTGTCCCAAATAAAGAGGTAGTTTCATAAAACATATCACACAGATTTGCATATCTGACCTTTTCTAAATTCCAAATAAATTCTGCAAAGAGAAGAGCTATTGCATTAATTCAATTTGCCCAAGTGGTAGAGAGACCAGAATGGTACTCTTAGAGAAACAGTACGCCAATGCCAAAGCGCAATGTGTGAAATTCATTCTGGTGCAGAATACCATGTAGATTTGTGATGGTCAAATCCCACACAACTCCTGTTTCAGGGCTAATGTCATTTACCTGGATACAAGTTGCTTGTTCTTTACATGACATACATTTCACTCCAAATGTCTATAAAAAGAATGGCCCTCTCTGGAAGATACACAATGTGCCAGTGAAAGAATTTCCTGAACTATTATCCAGGCTGAAACATTTTTCCATAAAGCAGGACCATAAATGTGGGGTTTTGTTTTCTTTGAACTCTGTTACTACTCTGCAGTTGCTCACAGCTACTGTCTCCTGATCTGATCTGCTGAGTGGCCAACGCTTCTTGAAACCCCCTGTTGGCAAAAACATTCTACGAGAGCATCAGCATTTTCTGTGTTGAACTAAATGATTCAATTTTATACAGTAAAATTAATACAAATGGCTAGTATAATAGCATACCATTAAAATCTACTGAGCAAAATCTTCTATAAAGAAGCATATTTCAGTGTTTGAAGACAGCAACTGGACCTGTGCAGAGTCGGTTTCACAGGGAATTTCAGAATTTGGTGTTTGGAATAAAAATCCAAACATATGTTAAAATTCATCATGCTGCAAATTCTGAAAGATTGCCTTCTGGAAAATAAAAAAATTTCCTTTGATAATTTCCAAAGTTCTTCAAAGTGGGTAAAGAACTCTCGAACTCCTAGCGTGCTAGTACAGCCAAGACTTCTGGGTCCGTGACTACTTTTCTTTACATATTTTGGACTGAAGTGCAGCTAACTCCCTGTACACCTTGGGCATTCCGAATGAACACCAGTGCTTGCAGGCCAGCCTGACTGGCCTCTAGTGACTTGACTCTCTGTTGGTCCTCCACACAGGTTGCTGAAGCGAAAAAGGAGCCTGAAACTCTGGTGACCCAGCAGGTTCCTCACAGACTGCCAGAGAGTCAGGAGGGGAGACAGAGAGGAAAGCAAAGCTTTGCTGGATGTTCATTGGAATTGAATCATCTCTGCTAAATTTTTGTCATGCTTTGCATTTCAGAAGTATCTTTCTTGCCTGCACAAGAGGCAGCATCTTGGTGATGGCCATATAAAGAAAAAAGCACTAAAGTGCAAGTGAGATCAGACGTGCTTTAAATAAACCATTTTATGCTTGGAAGTGGGAATATACTACTGAGACTGAAGCTACTTGGGAACAGAAACCTTTGTTTCTTATTTGTCTCACATTGTGGTACGAAGCAGTTAAAATAATAATGCTTACAAAAGAATGACTTTGCAGATGTTGCATTTGCAGCAGCAACTTTGAGCCATGGCAGGAAAAATTAGAACCTGCACTGTGCGCTACAGCCTAATAAAGTGCCATGCACGATACAAAATCCTGTGCCTCTGGTGAGGGTATTTTTTTGCCAGTGAGGTTTCTCTATGCACAGAAGGTCTATGTGAGAACATTATTAAGCCTGTATCCGATTTTTAAAGTTCAATCCTTCACGGTGCAGGCACCAAAACCAGGATTATAGTACAGGAATGTACTATAATGTATAAGAATACACATTAGGAAATGAGTCCCAGCGTGGCTGCCATACTGATATCAGAGCAGCAAAAAGTGTATGGTAGAACAGAAGGTTTTGTGCTAGAGAACAGATAAGTGACATGGATTGAAATTATGGTAAATTTAAATTGATGGCCTAATTAGTATTATCTCCTTTTGTATTCTCTGTAAGAAATATTATCCAGGAGGAACTCATCTTGCATTAATGTTGATATAAAGTGTAATTCTGTAGCACTTCCATTGTAATCTGGCATTAATTAATGCATCATTATTCCAAAGTGTTAATTAAATTATTACAGAGAGGGACATCTGCCCCAGTTCAGAAAGAAAAAAAAAAGTATGGTGCATGAGAATTAGACTTTCAAAGGCCTGAAATGGCGTGTGAGTTCCCACAACACTGGCAGAAGCACAAAACCAAGCATAAATATAGGCGTGATGAGCCTGCAGCTCATAAACCACAGTACGACATCAACATCTGCTCACTCGTGACGGAGTCTGATGACAGCATCAGAGCCTCAAAGCCAGGCAGGCATCAGAAATCTGAAATGGCAAATTTCTAATATGGTAAATGAAATATATTGTACATTGACTATCAGGAATTACTCACAAGGAGTTCAGGGAGCTAAATAGGGGTATGAAAATATTCACAACTTCTGCAGGCTCTACTAAATACTCTACTTGGCTGTTGGGCAGGAGTACCACTAAGAGTGCCAGGGGAGTATTGGGAATAATTACAAACCATCTTGCACTCCTCAGTGTTGATCATCTTGACCTTCTGCCTGCAGTCCTAAGTGGCTTCACTGAAATCTGAAATCAGCATTTCAGTTGTTCTTGTTACTATCAGCTGGGTGGTAGCTGTTTTCAAATGCTGAGAGGAGAACACTCGATCCTTTATCAAAGAACATACAGTCGAATCCAATGCCCAGTGAAATCTATACAGATCTAACCACTGACTTCACACAGAATTGTCATTTAAGCCTGCGTCTAAGAATTGCACAAGCAGACCTCTGAGGGAATGCCACTGGCAGCAAGTGGGGCTCTTTGCAAGGGGCCACACAAGCTCTGTGGAACTGGGGTCTCTGTGAATTATTAAACTTGATTAATAATTCAAGAAAGTATTAGTCTAGAGCATGAAGCAAATTCTATGTGATGTGACCTACCTGCCAGCTATACACCAGAGCCAGAGTTGCACAAGATGCTTCTAGCATGTGGCTTCCATAAGATTCAGTGTCTTCACTATTCAACGGCTCTGCTTGTTTCAACAATTATCACTTTCTTTTGTTACATTTGGGCTTGCATTGAAAGATCTTTAAAATGTAAAAGTTAAATGAGGCTCTTAAAAAGAAGTGGTTTGGGTGCAGTATATTAAAGGAAGACTTCAAAGGAGCTCAAGATACCTTTCAAGCTAAGGTACAAAAATTTAAACAAGAACAAAAGCCTCTCTTGTATTTTGAAGCATTAATTGTTCCACTTCTGTTGATGTAAAGTGAAAGGAGCTTTTAGTTAAAAGCACGTAGTATCAACCAACATGGAATGTTCCAAAGTCTCATGGAATAATTTTAGCTTTGATATAATGGCACAGGTGAATCCCAAATTATAATGCTTTCTGTAGCATATGCAATAATTTTTGGTAGCTGAATCCATTAGATAAACATTAGTGCTTGAAGACATTATTGGCATAAATCAGAATTTTACCTTTTATATTTATAAGGTAGTTCATAACTTTGTGAGTGTTGTTTGATATTTCATAACTTTGTGAGTCAAGTTTTATATATCATTATACCCTGGTTTTCAAAGGATAAAATACATAAAACATTGCGCTGTTTGCTCTTTCGTCCATGTTGGTTCCCCTCCTTTAAGGAGGGGGCATAATTGTAGAAACTGTAAGGATATAGTCTGCCATAAGTTTCACGAAAACTGGCACCTGGGTAGTAAAGAAAGAGCCAAATTAGTGCTTCCATGGAAGAAAGGTTTCAAGTGAGAATCTAACAGTTCTGTTGACTATTGGAATCTCGGCTGGCCAGTCTGTGGGTAGGTCAGCGCCAACCACAATACGTTAGCTTGCCCACTTGTCATTAGTCAAGGATACTGTGGAGGGATTTATGAGACATATGAAGTAATTATAAGTTCCACGTGCAAGCACATCATGGAATACACCCAGAGAGAACAGTGAGTTGTTTTGGCGCAGTTATAGGTAACTGGGATACAGTGTGCAAAACCACCACATTTATTGGTGCTGCTGTTCACGAACAACCCGTTGTGGTATAATTTGAGCACACTTGTAGACCTGCTCAGTAGAAGAAAATACATGATAGGTACTGATACACCTGATACTGCATTATCAATAAAATACAGAAAACAATAATTTTAATCTATAATGCCTCTAACTCTGGTCCACGTAAGATGACTGTGACAGAAGAAAATAATATCCTTTTCTTGTCAGTCTGGTGTGTATCATAGCAAGAGTATTCCTACTTTAGACAGTAAGGCAAGCTGAGACACAGAACGATTAATTTATAGGTTTTCTTAAAGGTAGATGCTGGTTACTCACACTGGGAAAAATGGTCCCAGTTTTCAGAAACATGAATTTTTTTCAGCTTTTATAAGCTTCAATTTGATTTTTATTCACTAAGAATGTTTGAAAATAAGGTCCAGTGTCTTTCCCTCAAGACTTGTAACTAATGGTATAATATATATATACACGTACATTATATGTATACATATATTACATGTACTGAATGCTGTGTTTCAGTGCTTCTCTCTCTTCTAAATTGTATGGGATGTCAGTTAGTGGAAGTTATGAGAAAATGTGCTTCACAAATCCAGGAGAATCAGTTGTAACTTTAAAAAAGGAAGTACCGTAAATCATAAATATAAATCAATAAATGAAACTAAATTCCCAGTCTCTCCTCTTTCCAGCTAGAAAGTACAGACCTCCTAGTTCCTAGAATGGAGCTGCGTCATTTCTGATTTTTAGATTGAGCTGATTAGGCTACAGAATGCCTGATTAGTATGGCAACATCAAAAGTTTGTTGCTGTGCTCAAGATCATTAACTTACAGCATTATCATAAACCCTACTGCCCTGCATGTTGTTTATTTTTACAGTGAACGCTGGTAAAAATGCAGGCTTTACTATATGTATATGAATTATTTTACTACCCAGCTTTTCCTGCCAGATGTTTGAGTGGCCAGCCAAAGCTCCAGAGATATACAAGCTTGATCTGCATGTATGCAAAAAAATTAATCAAAAAAGTAACCTAATACTGTCTCTTTTGTTCATTCTTTAACAAAGTGACAGGGTATTTCCATTATTTGCTGAGTACTTATGGATAATAACAAATTAAGTGTTGATCAATCAATATAATGATCCATTTGACCCAGAAATAATAACAAGAGAAGATACGTAGAATTTCTAATAAAATTAAAATCCCAACAGAATTTGAATTCATTACTTTTGAAATTGTAGACAGTTCCCTTCACTAACATGGATTTGAACTTGCAGAGGGTAAATTATCAAAGAGGCCCTTGTTGCTTGCATGCTGCAATACAATTTTATTAAGAATTACAGGGAAAATTAATAAGCACTCCAGTGCTCAGAGTCCTGAGATACAGCATGGCTTACATCTTGGCACAAACTTGGGAACGTGCCCTGCTTGGAGTATGTATTCTTTTAATTTAAATATTATTAATGTTGTGGGCAAGGTTAAAAGCTCAGCCCGTGTCACAACGCCAACCTGCGAAAAGCCTCAGAAGCTGCCAAATGGTCTGGGTTTGTCAGCGTGCAGTGAGCATGTTCCTTCTCTGGATGTTCAGTGCTAATGAATGAGTTACTGGAAGTGTACATTCCAGTGCTGTGCTCCTAGCATCCTAATACAGTGATTTCCTTTCAGGAGGAGTAAAGAATTGCCATGTTTGTATGGTGAACAACCTAATGCAAAATCATCACACAGCAGAGTCCCAGTAAGCACAAGGATAATCTTCATTTCAGGTCAAACTCAGTGCATTGAATTCACGTCCCAAGTAGTCACAGTTGTAGCTCAGAGATGAAGCTGTCCTTTTCCTTTCTTCCCAGTCTCTCCTCTTTCCACCTTGAACTCACCAATCTAGTTCCTACAATGAAACTTTTAGATTGAGCTGATAAAGTTGCAGAAATGCCTGATTACCAACCATGTTAATCCCAGCAGGGTGTGCTAGGTTTATCTTCTGTCATAGAACAGTGTAAGGTAATATATAGATCCTGGAGCTAAATTTAAATGAGCTCTCTTACATTCTGGAGGGAATCCAGCCCTGTAAGTATACAGCTCCATGCTGCTGTAGCTATATTGCTTTCTACAGCACAGTGCAGTGTAGATGTGCCCATCCATTCCCTCTGTGACCATCATCATGTCACAACNTAGCTACGGAAATATCACAGCAGAAAAAAAAAGGCTAGAAATAAAAGAAGACTAAAGACATATCTACACTTAGTTTCAGGAGACTAAACAGCTCAAATTAGGTTTCCTTGTTCTGGTGTCTTTTCTCTCCCCCACATTGTTCTATGGGGGAGCAGATGCTCCGCAGAGGATTATCTTCTAATTCCTTTCAAATTCTTAATTTGAATGTCTCCCTGCAATCCTGGCCAAACTCTCATCTCGTGATCAAGTAGTTCCCTAGTTCAGATTAGAGAAAGTAAATACCCAAAAACTATGCACCATTGTCTGTAACTGAGAGCGTCAAAACGTGTTAACTGCTGCTGTTCTTCAGATCCAAGGCCAGAACAGCTGATTTAACTCTGAAGTGGCCCTTTAGAAGCCATATAACAACTACAGAGATATACATGCAACGTTTATAAACATAACATAGGCAACATCCAGATTCCTAAGAAAACATCAAAAAGATCAGTTAACAGATCTGGCAAATTCAGGTAAATTTGCTAAAGAAGCAAATCAAAAGATTGCTCAGGAGGATCACCCTTTCAAAGGCATTTTTCTACTTCTAAGCAAGAGAACTCAAATACCTCCACGAGGCGTAACTGGAACAGAACTGCAAACAAGCCATTATCTAAACTATGATTGTTTATTCTGCTCAATTAAAAGCCAAGGATGAGTATGCAGGATTTAGGATTCTTCCTCGATGGTGAATCCAGTTTTATTTTCTCCCTCACCATTCAGCATTCTTGCAAATGCTCAGGAGTATAAAACCTGTCTTTTCCTCTGCTCTTTTTTTGTGTCCTAGTTCCGTTCAAAAAAATGGCAACTATTCCTTTTGGCCTCTGTGAATTATATGCCCAAGTGAGGTTATGTGAATACAAACGCAAGTTGATGAATACATGAGTATTACCGGTCTGGATGTGGGTGCAGGAGATGGCAAATGCACTACAGAAGAGCAGCTGCCAGAGGTAAGCACACAAAATGTGGCTCCTACACAAAAGAATGAGATTTTCAGAGAATCTGGTGGAAAGCCCGACAAGTACATTTTGTTGCTGCTAAAAGAATTTATTTCTGCTGAAGCCTATAACTCCTGGGTTAATAAAGTGAACTTTGATGGGACTAGAGGGAAATATGGGCTTCCCAGGAAAGTTAGGACAAACTTAGATGCATTTCTAGAACACAGATTTATGGAAGTGATTGAAGCTGATAAGATCAAAACCCAAGTTAACACTTTCCTTTGCTTTCCTATCACACGCTAAATAGACCTCTGCCACAGTTGGCCTGCTACCAATAAAACTAATGACGCCTGTAAACAATAAATTTCACAGAATCATCAAGCTCACACAATTAGTATCCATGCATGTTGTTTTGCTTTGAATTTTAAGGGATTTTACAGAACGTGTTATTATGTTAGAGCTAACTGACTATGGAAATAGCCAATGGCTGGTCAGGATTGACTGCTAAATCACAAGGCGCAAGGAAAAAAGGCATACAGGATCTGAGTTAACCTGATCAGGTGTATTCATTGGAGTGCGTACCTTGGTAAGAGTCTCCAGAACCAGTAACAATGAACGATCTTGAAAAGACTGACTCTGCCACTAGTTCTAAAAAGTATGCACATATCAGCTATACATTTATACTATTAAAATGTTAAAACTGGTGCATTCTTTATTCTCTTCCTTCCTGCTTATTAGTGCACTATCTAAAAATACACAGAAAATAAGCATGTGTCATGCTCTTGTTAGAGGGATAGTCAATACCTTGCAGGTAACTTGAGCACAATGAAAAGCAAGAGTTTGGCAGAGCTGATAGGCATGTTAGAAAAGAAGAGTCTTTGTCTGTGGGGAAGGGGAAGCTTTCTAGATGCATCTAATAACACATCCTTTTCTGCAGGCACTGAAGGCCAGCTAAATGGCCTTTCTCTCAGCACGTGTATGGAGGAGGCTATTGAAAAAAACAAATACCTGCTAAGCAGGGCTGTGGCAGATATAAATCAGGTCGTATGATAGGCCACATCTGCATTTTGGTCATGTGATGGGCATATTTCCTTACATTCCTCAGGGAAGGCAATAACAGCTCTAAGGAAAAGAGCAGGGCATGGGGTGAATGAACTGCTCTGATGAGACAGATTCAACCCGTGGGCTTGAGGTCAAGCTAGAAAAGACAGGTCTAGGGCTAAAATGTTCTCTGTTTCTCATAAATTTAGAGCACAGGTTAGTTTATGAAATGTAGGCAGGAAGCCAGGTTTCCACTACCTCTCTGTTTCTAGTTTTAATGTTGAAATGCCCACCTCTAACTCTTTTTTTCTTTGATAAGCTCCACAGCTCTCCTGACTTTTTTCTCCTCCTTCATTTTACATAGGAAGTGTTCGAGTCCAGATCTAATTTATACAATTTCTTTTTTACCATAGGCTACTCCAGGCTTCTTTTCAATGTCTTTTATTTTATATATCTTTTCTTATTTAAGTCAATGCTACCTGCAGGTAGATATTTCAGATATTTGAAAGTTACACTATGTTACTTATGGCTCTAAAGCTATAAAAGGTAAATAAAATTGCTTCACAGGTTGTTTATTACATATGTATATTCATATGCATATGTGTGTGTGTATGCGTGTGCATGTGTGTGCGCATACGCATATGAACTCCCTGGTGGTACCAGATACATTAACTTTTCCAAAATATCTATTGGAAATTATATTTTCTATCTTTCTAGTTCACCCATTCAATATAAATCAAACATCAGAGACATAATTAGACAATAATCTTTTAAATGTTTCAAAATTAATTGACTGGGGTGCCTGAAAATGAACACTACAACTGAATACTACACATTGCTGTATTTCCTGAGGACTTCCTTTCCAAGGCTCTTGCCAGAAACTGGAACAATTTGTGAAATTAATACAGTGTTTCAAACGTGGAATTACTACATTTTAGATTGCATCTAGTACTAAACCCTTTGTTTTAGGATAACTTGCAAAGTCTTTTGAAGGAAATATCTCCAGTTATCAATTAAATTCTCATTAAGGAAAGAATCTTAGTAGCTTTTCATGGGTAAAAATATTTGTCTAGCCAACGTGCATTTTTAGTCTTGGAATTACTGTAGTCCATGAAAATGTCACATTTCCAAAATAAAGCATTGGACATTTCTAGAGTCAATTCAAGATTGCCTTTCTGTAATTCAAAATTTACTATGCAATCTTAATAAAGAATTCAGAATTATTTTTGTTTTGCAATATGCATATTACAACCCTCTATGGATCTATTAATAGTTTTGTATTCTTAGCTCTGAGCTAAAACAGGCCATGTAACTTTATTATACATGAGGATTGGCTTTCACAAAGACCTACCTGCTGTACAAGTTTTACTGGGACAGGCTTTTAAAAATTATAAACCTGGGAGATATAATCTCTTAAAATTAAATCACCACATCTACTTCTTTCTAAGATACTCACTATGAGCAGTATTGAGAAACATGCATGCTTCTGTGCTGAGGAAAACTTGCCTGGCCCAAAAAACATAACTCAATTTTCAACAATAGCCTAATTAAAGGTTTCGTTCTCTGCTAACAACATGGTACATAGCAAATCGAAAGAACCTTCAAATACAGAGAAGTATACAATAACCAATGCTTATTATTAACAGGAAATGTGAGGAAAAACCCCTTTGCTGTGCGGGTGCCAGAGCAGCGGCCCAGGCTGCCCAGAGAGGCTGTGGAGTCTCCTTCCCTGGAGCCATTCACACCCCGCCTGGACGCGGTCCTGTGCCCCTGCTCTGGGGGTGCTGCTCACGCAGGGGCTGGACGAGGGGAGCTCCAGAGGTCCCTCCCAACCCCCACCGTTCTGTGATACTGTGAAAATGTTAAGAATTAATATATTTAAAATTACAAGCACATTTTTTTTCAAAATACATATTTGGAAAAACATGATTTATGAAAACATGTTTATCTATTATTTGTTTTACTGGTACTACTCGTGTGCATGACTCTGGTGACACAAAAGACACACAGAGCAAACCTCTGTCTTCCTCTACGATTCCTCAGTTGACAAAAATGGAAGAGGAGGATCTGAATTTCACAGGTTGATTAGATTGTATTAATGCAAAGCACTTTTTAACAAACTTCACTGAAAATTTCATTGAATCAAGCATATTGTGCCTTAAGTCAACAATACATATAATTCATTTTGTAAACTGCCTATATAAGTAAACGCTGACTGTAACTATCCGGATTTCAGGTCTGAGTTAAATCTTATATATTTAGAACCACAATATGCGAGTGACATAGTAGGAGCTTGTTTACTGAGATACACAGTAGAACCTAAGGAACTGATATTACAGTGGAAAGTAATCTAAATTGCTTTCACAGAATTTCTACTACTTTCAAGTAATAAAAATGTTACACTCTACACTCTAAATAAAATCTTAGTTGCTATCGACAGTTAGTATGAGATTCAGTCAGAACTACCAAGCTGTGAAAATAAGGCCCAACTTCTGTTGTTTTTGTTGATACATTTGGCATCCAATCATGAAAAACAATGTCCATGTCACTAAAATGGCCTCCAGGCATTCAGTATATCTACATCGAGGTTAAACATCTATGTGAAGATGTGACAGCACACCTTATAAAAGATATTATTGAGTAATATAGACTTTCTGTAATAACCAAACAGTAAAGAATATAGCTTTTTAAAGGTCTCCCCATGGCTGATCTCATGACTCAAAGATGAGAGACTGTGCTGCAAGCTAAGTAATAAAATCTGGTGGATACTGTGGGCTAGCTTGTGACAAATCATATCAAAGTATTATTAAAGAAGGAACTTGAGACCCTAGACTATTATTGATTCTTGACAGAATTTCTTATAAATAAATGTTGCAATCTGATCCTGGGCTCCCAAGGCCCTGGTAGAATTCTGACTATTATAGGGCAGGTTGCAAAACAGTAACATTATATTAGTGAAAGTTGAAAGAAGCATATTCAGTGTCAAACAGGCAACATGGTCTAAAAAGACCAGTAAGAGAGCGTTTTTCACGGGCCTCATACACCTACAGCTGGGGATTACTGTTTAAAAGAGGAAAACAATTTCTGAGCTTATAACAGGGCTGTGAACGTGTTAGTGGAATGAATCTGTGACCCTTTAGAGCACTAAGGACACACCTCCATTAGTGTCCATATTCCTGCACTGAAGAGGCTGATACAGTCAACTGAAATGACAGGGTGATAAATATAAAACCACTATCATCAATAAGACTGGAATGTAAAAGCACTTAGTTTCAGCCTAAGTAACTCACAGAAAGTTTGGTTTCAAGAACCAATGTATCATCCATCACTACTCTACCTTCTGTTGACAAAGTAATTGTAAGATATCTAGAATGGAGGTTCAATATGAACTGACATTTTTGAAAGGAGGAATTGTGTGCTGCACTTACTCATTAAATGTATTTTCCTCCACTAAAGATGTTTCCTTTTTTAGTTTATGTATGAATAACTTTAGTTAAAGTTCCCTTGACACACTGACTTTGCTTTCAATAGCACCTATGTTCATTAACATAAAACCTGAAAGAAAATAATTTTAATGCAGCTTTTTTAACACTTCAAAAGCCTTTAACAAATTGATCGAGCACAATTATGTATTCTAAAGGGAATTGTAAAGAGATCACACAAGGTTGAAAAGTTCTGGTTAATAAAAAGAAAAAAATCCTAAGTAAAAACAGGCACTCTGTGGAACTTTGACGCACAGTGGAAGAAAGTAATAAAATTATATAAAAAAACCCTAATGTCTCCCTATTTTAATACAGACGCACAATTATGGTCTGTATTATTTAGTGCGTACAAAATACCATGCTAGCTTGATAATATAAAAAAGAAAGTGCAGAGGTCAAGACAGTCAGAAATTAGAGAGAAGCTAAATTACCAGTCCACTTACTGCTCAGGCTCATGAGTCAAGGCAAAGCTGAACAACTACTTAGCAAGGAGATCACACCAATTTAGAAATATGGCTGCCTGCCTTTGGCAGGAATAGATCTCATAATCATGGCATTCTTCTCTTAGCTAATGGTATAGTATTACTGGTATTATTTTAAAAGACTGTATGATAACAGCATTCTTCCAAAAACCTTATAAATTGAAACAACAACGCATTGCAGCCGAATGGATTAGCTGATATTGAATGAGCCGCTACCGAATGGGAAATAGATTCCGATCTGCAGAAAGCAATGGTTTTCCCCTTGTATTTATGGGCCTAAATTTATATCTGATTATTTTAAAAGAATATTTTAGATGGTGCTTTTGTCATTACAGATTACTGAAATTCAGCCACATCAGTTAAATTCAACATAAAGAAGCAGAATAAAACCATCGGGAGATGGAAAGCATAGGCCCTAAGACTTCAAGCTCTACAGCTCCCCACTTTACTTGATATTGAACAGAGACAAGCAACCACAGATCACCTTTGTTTGCATAATTATTTTCACAGAATGGCAGAGGGTTTCTTTGGGAAGATGCTATAGGAAGAGCTCCATTTGCATCCCCTTTCTGTCTACAGCTCTGTCAGCAATACTGAGAGCAGACATAAAATTGCACAGATGCAGAACTGGATGGACAGGGAAAGAAACTGTGAGGAGAGGAAAAAAAAAAGGCTGCAACTAGGTTTTGACAACTACAAGGTGCACGATTCTAAAACCTGTTCCCTGCAGTGAGCCTTCTTGTGCTATTGAGAAGACTTTGCAGATGCATCTAGTGTACATTGAGGGATTTGTAGTGGTATGAGACAGAGATGCCTTTTGATGGGGAGAGGAGAATGTCCTCAGTGACATCTCAGAGGATCACAGAAGGGCTCAGCAAACTCCACTGAGGACATTGGCTATTCTTAGTAGACCTGAAAGCACGGCAGCAGGAATAGGCAGAAGCCAATGAACAGAAGTGGGCAGCAGTGCAGGGAGCTAGAGCACACTACCCGCACCCCAGGCGACTGGTCCAGGCTATCTGCTGACCAGCACTCCCTGCAGGAGGAAGAGACCACCAGGCAGAAAGGCTGTACTCAGTGAACATTATCCTGCTGGTCCTGGAATGACAGTAGCTACTTCCTAGTAGCTACCAGGAAAGTTACTGTTAGGAAGAGGCTTGCGTTGTTCCTAATAATGCTTTTTGGACAAATTCTCTATTCTCCCTCAGTTTTTCTCTGTTGCATACACAGAATGAGGGTTTCTAAGTGGGAAAATGTCAGCTTAGCTTCAAACACGTTTACTGAACCCACGCTTTCAGTGTTAGGCTTGACCTAATGTCTTAGTTTTAAGAGAGCTGCTTTGACCTGCCTATTCTTTGTATCTCGTGACAACACTGGGCACAAGGGATACATGACTGATGGTTTGCAACAAAATAGCTATTACTTGGTGTGAGATCACTATCATCATTTGAACAAGATTTGCATTTTGCTGCAGATAAGGGGGAGTCTGGGAGTAGGCAGGTGATGGTGTCAACAGCAGGAGTGTGGGAACAAGACCAAGCACAGGGAGGGCAATCTTTATAGCAATCTCCTAAAGGTTGAAGGAGTAGGAATGTGGAACTTGCAACCCCACAGCCTAAGCACTCATCCTCCCCGCTTCCTGAAAACCATCTTTAGAAAGGACAGACGAAAGAGAAACTCCCAATCCATTTCAAATGCCTCATCCCCTATCTAGAGTATCAGACACAGTGAGATAGGACTACACACTGAATGAAGAAATGCTGCTAATTTTATTTTTTCAGTATTTCAGAGCTGCTGACTCAACACTAAAAGTGTCTTTACAATATTTTGCTTAGAAAAAATTTAAAGTTTTGTTACACAAGCTTAATATAAAATAAGTAGGATTAGAAGTATTTCATACCTCAAAAATCTTAAAAGTCTATGAGGTTATTTTGACTAAATAGGCAATAAAAAGAGGAAAAAAAACCCCTAATATTGGCAACAAACCAATAGCACTGTAGGTCAAATTCTTTTACATCTATGCACAGTGCAGAAACTCATGCTCTCTCATAGTTCTGTTAGGATGTATAGGATGACTGGAGGAATAACATACCATTCAGTAAAATGAGGATGACAAAAACTGGCAAAGGATGGATGTTAGAAGTAAAGATAAGTTCCAGCAAAGTATGGACTGAGTACATGTTTTGTTTATCCATCAAACGACCCTACAAGATGGAGGTTTATTCTGTTAGGTTCCAATGTGTTTTTCTGGATAGGCTGGAAGGGATGTTTGTTTTTTTGAAACTCAATGATCTCTGTTGAAGCATCATTAAAACAAAATCCCAAACCAAACCAAACCCAGGTTAGTGCCAAGCAATCTTCAGAGATGATAAAATGAGTATGATTGAAGTTGAGATTTGAAAAAACAAATCTGTGTGTCGATAAATATAGTGATCAGGACGAGCGAGAGGTGTCAGACAGAAAAACCTGCTGCAATGTTTGTTGCTGCCAGCGCACAGAAAATAAAGCCTAGGACAGGTTGTTGAAAAATTCTTAGGATAATTTGCAGAGCACTACAGATGGATGTAATTGTTGTCTTCAGGGATGCATCATTTGTATGGACAATGACCAACAACAGAAGAATCCTACACGGAACACTCCTACAGCAAGATAACCTTCTTGTACCTCCACAAATACTGCATTCTTCTCTACCATATATTATCCTTTCATGGTATCAGTTTTGTCAGTGATGAAGCCAGTTTAGGAGGTTCCTGGCCCTTCCCTAAGATACTCCTTCTGCCTCTTAATCACTGTTGACTTTAATTAAGCACAAGGTACTAATGTATTCAGATACTAAATGCCAGTCTAAACAATGCCATGCCAAGTAATGGCATCCAGGCTACCTCTGGGAAAGTCTGCATTGGTATTAAAAAAACATAGCTGCCTTTCTTATGCTTTCCTCATTCCTGTGGGAAGGGCTGCAGAAATGGTACAGACACAGCCAAGCTCATACTGAATTCCTTCTCTAGTTGAGGCTACTAAGAAGAAAAGAGAACACTTAAAAAGTCAAAGCACAGAGAAGCAGCTGTCATGTTGCCAGCTTAAGGTGGGAAAAGTTACTGGATTATGAAGAGTGAGGAAATAAGTAAGATTTTACAACAGGAGATGTAATCAGATCAGGAGATGAAATCTAGGAATAGTCTCAGCAAAAAATGGGAAAAGGAAAGGACTGAAAATTGGACATGCTGTGAGGAAGTGAGGAGGAAGAGCTGGTTATCAAATTTATAGGTCCTTTGAGCTCTTGAATGAAGAATTTGGAGAAGGTAAAATGTCACCTTCATCAGTCTCGGCTGACTTGCTATTCTATTGCCAGATGGGACCATTATCATCTGATTGAATTATAATCATGTCAAAACTCTACTTGGATCCAGGAATGAGCTTTCAGAAAAACCCTGAGTCAAGGCAGAGCTTTCCTGCCTTTGAGATCTGTAGAACACATGACCTGAAACGGGATTTCAATGTCTGTCTTTGACTCTTTGAAACACACTTCTATGAACATTTGTTACTCTTGGTAACTCCTGTGTGCCTTATCTCTATATCTTTTTTCTCTTTGTTTCTTTCCAATAGATAAGATGGTTATCTAAAGTTAAAATAAAATAGTTTTTTGACTCACTTGCAATTCCAGGAAATGGGGGGATGAGAGGGGATTCATTCTGGAATGACCTGAAAACAAATAAAAAGTAAAATGCTCAGCAAACAAAAAAGTCAAATGTTTGGTTTAGACCACATGCAAATTTCAGATAGCATTTCAGCACTAAAGGGGTACTTTGTTTAATCTTCTTCTCTTTCTTTAAATAGAAAGTAATTTCAAATAATATGTTTTGAAAATTTTGAAAGGCTGTTTTTAAAATATTTGAAATGCAATTAAAAATTCTGACTTAAAAAATTGAGCAGTTCTTGACAAACTACTGTACCAGAAAAAAAAAAAAAGTAAGCTCAAGAATTTGTTATTAAATTGGAACTTTCCAAAGGTGAATAGAAAGGTTGGGGGAGAAGATGCTGAAGTATACCTTCTGGGCTCATTCATTCATTTCTTCTTTGCAGTGTTTCAGGAGCTGAGGAGGCAGTCACAGAAACTGCATTTATTCTAAGAAAAAGCTTTGAAACAACGATTCTGGTGCTAATTTCCAGCTGGCCATGAGACATTCTATTGCTGCTGTCATGTCTTTCTTTTTGAAGGAGCAGAAGTCAGACTCCTGACTTACAAAGTGATCAGATCACCCAGTAAGGAATACTTCAGCCTTGATTTTTAAATTTTAGCAGAAAAAGGATATTCTAACAGAATAGCTCAGAAACTGGCATTGGTCTCCACAGCCTTTTACATCTGTTGCTACCAGAATTTGTGCAGTTAGGTTTGCAGCACCAAGAAGCTGCGAGTTATCTCTCTGTGTCACATGTATGTTCACTACAATTGGATAATTATTCCCTTTTTTCCTTTTGTTAAGAATGAATAAGTGTGGTTTTGCAAGTCTTGCATCACTCTCATATGCTTTTCCTAGAAGGGGTGTCTGGAGCTGATCATGAACTACCAGCAAAGTATCCCACTCCTGCTTCCAGATGTATTTGGTGTTGACAGCAATGTATCATATCGTTGCAAAAAGGCCTGATCTAGCTTTCTGTCTGAAAAGCATCTTACAGTTTGCCATTAATCTGAAATATATTATCATTTATTTTGAATACAAGTATTTCTATATCTTCAAGCTGTATGCAGTTGTATCTTCAGTATATAAATCACAGGCAGTGCAGAAAACTGAGCATAGTTACCTTCTAATGCTATATAATCACAAAGAATAAGGAAATAATTCTCTTCAGATGGGATTTCCAAGATGAGATTTATAAATGGGTGCCTAACTCCCTTAGACATCGCAGTCTGCAACCACAGGTACGGGCTTACAAGCGCGTGTTTCATTTACAGATAAAAGCAGAAGAGGCTGGATGTAGTTTTCATTTCCAGAAGAGCTTTGTTGTGGTTACCCTGCTGACTAGAAACCGTGATTCCCTGAAACATTTAGCCCTTGAGATAGAGAAGCAGCAGACAAATCATGTGAGGAGTGGTAGGGAATAGCAAAAGATTGAACGCTTCTTCGAGCTTGAACATGTTTTACTAAATTTTCATCTCTGTTTGGCCAGGTGGTAGTTGAAACACATTAAATGAAAAGCTATGTGGGAGTGTAACACTGTGCTGCAGTTGCACTTTGTGCATACACTTCTTATCTTTTTAGGAACTTATTCCAGATGTTTAGGTAGAGGAAAATAAAACAATTATCTTGGTCATGTTTTAAGATAAGCTCTCAGCAGGTCTGGAAAATGTTTTAATCTGGCCTTCCAGCTCCTTCAGCAAATTCCCTATAACATTAATTTTCTAAAACTGTTTATGCCCCGTTTTATTTTCTCTGCTATTTGATGTGTGTAGGAAATTCAGCAAACGATAATAAAAAAGGAATAAAACTGCATCGATATTTAGCAGCAAACACTTTTTAGTGTTTTACTTCAGTAAAATGTGACAGTAGACCATTGGAACCCTTGTACATAATTAAGGAAAAGCTTATGATTTTATTTTACTACTGTCTCCTGATATAGAGATTACAAATCGAACTTTTACATAGAGAATATTTAGTTTAAATCCTTATGGAAAAAGATCATTTCAGCATCATCAATACAACATCAATATTTATCAGCCTGTAGGTAGGATTCTGCTTGTTAAGTCAGGGGTAGAGGGAAACACTAAATCTGGAGAGATCCTTTAAAAGTAAGGGGAAATTACCTCAGCACTTTTCATTTTCCTGTGGAAACCAACAGAATCCACAGAGCATGGGTGAAGCCAAACAGACCAGTAGTGAATCTCCAGG
>VZTV01017015.1:0-19214 GCA_013400875.1 Anhinga rufa | reverse complement strand
CCCCCAGTGCCAGAAGGACAGGGAGCTGCTGGAGCAAGGCCAGCGCAGAGCCACAAGGATGCTCAGGGGACTGGAGCATCTCCCTGGTGAGGAAAGGCTGAGAGACCTGGGCTTGTTCAGCCTGGAGAAGAGAAGGCTGAGGGGGGATCTCATCAGTGCTTATCAGTATCTGAAGGGCGGGTGTCAGGAGGGTGGGACTGGACTCTTCTCAGTAGTGCCCGACGACAGGACAAGGGGCAACGGGCACAAGCTGGAACACGGGAAGTTCCACTGAAATCTGAGGACAAACCCCTTTGCTGTGCGGGTGCCAGAGCAGCGGCCCAGGCTGCCCAGAGAGGCTGTGGAGTCTCCTTCCCTGGAGCCATTCACACCCCGCCTGGACGCGGTCCTGTGCCCCTGCTCTGGGTGTGCTGCTCACGCAGGGGGGCTGGACGAGGGATCTCTCGAGATCCCTTCCAACCCCCACCGTTCTGTGATTCTGTCATCAGTCTGATTTCAGAATAAAGGATATATGACTACAACATCTGTACTCACTAAAATCTGGATTTAGTCCAGCTACCTTAGAATTAATATTTGACACAATCTGAGAAAAAAATAGTATTTTAACGTCAACATTTGGTTAAACAGTACTGCAGACAAAATGCTTGCTTTATGTACTTACAGTAGTGAATAAGAAATGCGTCAGCAGAGTTGTTTGTCTACTTCATAGGATTTTTGTTACTTGGCTGTTATAAGCTCTGACTGTTCAAGGTAAATGCTGCATGTGTGGCCTTTAGACCATTCACACAAACTCCTGGGTGCTAATGCTCTGGTATCGGCTGGCTGAAGGACCCTCTCTGCCTTAGCTGTGATTCCAAGGCAACCAACCGGTTCTTCTTAAAAATGCTATTCAGAAGATTATTATGATCTCAGATAATCTGAAGATGTTGTAGGCATTATACAACTTTGAAGTGCTGTTGACAGCTTTGGTTCAGGACTTGTAGGTGTTTCCTTTCAAACCTCTGCTTTCAGTGGCTCATAACTTTCTGAAATTTTAACCATTCTGCTTGAAATTTTCCAGACAGATTCTCCTGAAGGTTGCAAATTTAATGAAAGACTTGAATAAGAATGTGCGGGGAAAAAAAATTGAAAACATTTTAGGATCCTAAATAAAAAAAAAAATAAATTCAGTGTTCCTCTGAAGAGCTTTAGTTCTGAAAAGATTGGAAATTGAAAGCTGAAAGTTTGCCAGAGGAATAGTCTCTATAAAAGAAGACTACCTTTGAGTATTGCCATCAACTTTAATGTTGGGCCAAGTTTTGAGCCATTCAAAGATGTTTTTCCTGTACGTACAATATAGGTTGGATCGTGTAACAGGATGTGCACAGGTAGTTCAATGTATGCGTAGCCCTGTTTCCCTTTCTGGGATTGCATGCAGACACTAACCTCATAGCTCAAAGTCAGAGACCCAGCGTTCAGCAGCTGACCGTGGCAGCGTTAGTTCTGCCACTACTGACTGATTAGGTGCAAAGCACCTAAACTTCATGCTCAAATGTAATTATGTGGGATGTCTTGTGTTACAAATACTGTTCTGAGTCAGGGAACAGCTCTGCTTTTGATAAAATTGCGGTCAGACTTTTCTTGAGGTAGTGGAGGCAGATAGGCACATGCTGAGCACTATCGACTACTCTTAGAGGAATTACCTGTGATTGTGTACAATTGATTGATTGAGTACAAGAATATAACTTATGATCTGCAGCTTTATAACCACTTGTTAAATGGGGACATATTTCCCTAAAGACAAGGTTTAACCGGTCTTCTAAAGCTGAACCTGTCTTCACAGAGGGGTGAACAGCTGTATGGCATCCTTCACGTGTTTTAGAGAAGTTGTGTTTCATAATTAGAAAAATAACATGAAACCTGTAACTAACTGTAACGTGTAATTGGAGAGGATTGGAGTTAATGCTTGAGGATTTGAATTCTTTATTCTCTTATATGAGAGACTGAGGAAAAAAAAGAATAGATTATACTAATCATGCCTACACGCTTCATAGGAAGCTTACCAAATTTACATAATCTAGTAGTAAAAGAAGATTTCTTGCTCAGTAAATTGACAGAATAGCAAGATAATTTCGCTGATGTGAGGTGGGATTGCAGATTCCTAGATCTGAGAAGAAAATCTGGGGCCTTCAGCCTTCTAGAGCTGTGTTCATCACAACCCCTGAGCATATGGGGATGATGTACCGAACTGACATCCCAGTCGAAGAGGAAGATTCACTTGGTTAGTGCTACAGAGACAGAAGTATCCCCATGTTACTTGGCAACAGATGGTCCAGGCAGCAACAGCCATACGAACACATATAGCCCAAAAGGCAGCTGAGAAGCCTAGGCACCAGTAATATTGGGAGTCAGATAACCGTGGATCTAAAAGATGTAGCACCTATTTGCAGGAGCGTAAATGTAAATGCAGTTGAGTGTTTGACTCGCTTAATAGATTTCCAAAGATGATTAAGAATTTTAATAATTTATCCAATACTTAAGTAGCTTGAAATAGTTGTCTAGAATTTGTGTGAAATTTTCAATAGGCAAGATATGCTTTCTACAAGGGGAGAATAAAAAGAGATATGCTTACAAGATTTACCAGTGAGCTTCTGAAAATGAAGTTTAGATTGAGAATCATCTGTAGTCAAGACATTGTCATGGAAATTGCAGTTGCCAAATGTTTCTCCATTTGAAAAGTGATCTTTTGATTTTACTTTTTGACTAAAAGCCTGTTGAGGAAGTGGTGTGAGGTCCAACAGCAGCGAGGGGGCTGCAAAATTGGAGTTCTAAAAATTATACCAGCAGGTGTGTCAGAAACATGAATAGAAGAGGAGGAGGAGAATGAGTTTTAAGAGACAGAGCTAATTGAGTGCGCTATCTACACAGTGTTGTGGATTTAAGTTTTGCCTGGAAGATATCCTGTATTACGGGAACTGTGAAGGTAGAAGATGGGTTGAATAACACAACTTAGGAAGCATGCACTGCTGAGGATTCATTTTGGGAATTAAGTTGTGTTACAGTGCAGAAAATGAGAGCGTTTGCTGCCACTCAGAATGTTATTTGTTAAATACCACCAGTATGTCTGAAGTCTTTTGTTTCTGTCTTCCAAAATTGTCACTAACATTTAATGGCTTAGCTACTTCTGCACTTTTTTACCTTTCCCTTTTCTTTCACAAATGACGATTTTTCTTTTAAAGAATTATTGATGATGGAAAATTACTTGTAGTGTACAAATTGAATTTTTCATACACCTGCTTTCAGCCTGTTTGCCTCAGAAAACCAAAGTCTGTGTGAACACAGTCTGTGGGTGTGTACCTGACCACTAAGTCTTCCCCATGGGAAGTTTGAAATTTACTGGCAGATTTCAGTCAGATTTGGCAGAGGGATAATGATGTCCCTCCAGGTTTCACAAGAATGGGGAGGGGGAAGAAAATCCTCTAAGGCATCTTTAAAGAAAGACTTCAGTGTGAGCTCAAGCCTAGTTAGACCTCAGAGAACCCAGGTGGGTATGAGCCTTTATTAAATTCCTGAGCTGAAGAGAGGCTGTGGTCAAAAGAGTCAGGGATGAGAAACATGAGTACAGAGAACCAGGCCTCATTATTTCTCATGCTTGCACAAGTACTTGTCATTCAGTAATGACAAGTAGTCCTAACGAAAGGCAGAGAGTAGTGGCTTGGAAGTTTATTTGCTTAAGATTGTTGTGTATTGTAGTTAAACATACTGTCCTCCTTGTTCAGTCAGGCTGAAGGGCATACAGTGCCTGGAAACTACAAAGATAGACATGGTTGATGAAAAAATGAGTGCTTTGCACTGTGACGAAGTGACACCATCCATTTTGCTAACCATTCCTTTGCTCTCTGAGACACATCTCACTGTAGCAGTCCAGGCATAGATTGTATAAGAGGAAGTTAAGCTGTCTGTTTTGTATAAGCTAGAACTGCTTTACAGCTGATATAATACAAGAATCCCTTTTATTTACAAGTGCCCAGAGTGGCAAGCCCTCCCAGAATAAGGATTTTGTTACAGCTGGAGAAAAGGATGCACAAAAGGTTAAGTTGACTTGCCTGAGATTGCACAGACGTCCATGGAGAGCTTGACGTGTCCCATTTGATGACCTGACTTTTTATGTAATATCTTTGTAGAGATTCTAATTGTTTTAAATGTTTTTGATTTTCCTTTTTCAGCTTTATAGGTTTATCTGCAGGAGACTGTCACATTTAGATGTCCTTTCACAAAAGAAAAGCACTCCAACCCACTGGTTGAGACCATCTTTACAGCTAATTGAAGTTACGTTTTTTTTTGTCTGGTGTTCTGAATGAGCGCTCAGCACTACTTGGAAGGCTGGGCGTACTGCTGGGCCTGTGGTTCCCTAGACAGGCGCACCTAAAAACATTCAGCTGAAAATAAAGCAAAGCTAAATGGATGTTAGAATGGGAGAACAGGAAAGCTAGTAAGTGAACAATTTAAAGCAATCGAAGTATTTCTGGGGCTCTTAAGAAAGCAGGTGATACTGTGACAATGCTTATATCTGTGGCCTGCTGGGGGAGTATAAGACTGTGACTAGCTGCCTTTGAGGAAGGTGGATAGATCTGGCTGAAATTTGTGACTCTTGCTCCTCAGGCGAGGTAGTTTATCGGTGACTTTCTTTTCATCTGTGCTGAAGTCCTTTTCAGGACTAGGAAGTAGAGTTAATTCTGAAGTGGTGATTGGTCTGGAAGATGAGTGATTGGTGATTTATGAGCTTTGAGGAACTGTTTCAAATAATTCATAACAGGACTTAGATACCTGCTGCTAGAGGTTGATCACACATCTACAACAGTAACTTCTGGACCCAATTCTGAGAATAATGTTCTTGATGAAGGCAGCTGGTCAGGTCCCCCACTTCAGCCCACTGTCTGAAGAGCATGAGGCCAACGTCTGTCTAAGGAATGCACCATCACAGATGGCAATAGTTATTTTTTTGTAGAACCTGCAAAGAGGAAAGACAAGGAGAAAGATACCTGTTGACTGGCCATTTCAACAAATTCTGATTTTGCCAGAGAGTGGTCGGCAAACTCAAATGCGTTTGCGCTTTTTTTCTCTTTTTTTCTAAAAGCGTAAGGTGAGTATGTGTTAATGCATAAGCAGACTACCTGGCGTTGGAGTCAGTCAAGCTCATGATACCTTCACCTGAAAAGTTTTAAAATAATTTGTATCCTTGTCCTTTGATACCATCTCTTTTTTTACAAAAATATTCTTGCTCTTCCAGAATATTTTTCAGCGTGCCACCAGCCTGGTTTGGGGGCCACATTGTGAAAGAACTGTTTCTCTTAAAATCATTGCTGGAATTCTAGGAAGTTTCAGAGCAGTCTTTCCAGGAAGTTTTTTTTATGTATTAGGGGAAATACCCATTCGATGTGAGAATAGTTCTTGTCTGCTAGTCCATCCTGTTCCCAGTAATTTTCATAGAAACAGCTTGATTCTTAAGATCAGTGGTTGACTGCAGGTTTTCCCTGTGACAGCGCAAAGTTTTACAGAATATAGAATACAGATGTCAAGATGAATCCTTTTGGCTCTGATTCAGCTTTTACTGAGGTTTGTGCCGTCTTTTTATTGCTTCATTGGGAACCAGTTCAGGTCCTTTGGTTCTTTTTCTCTCTGGTCTGATTTCAGAGTCACTGAGAAAATTGAAGGAGCAGCAGACACGAAGCTGCCCTCTTAAAACGTAGCAATACTCTTCATGACTCCTCAACTTGTAAAAGTGCGGGCAACAGGCTGTGAACCTGTCAAATATATCATGCATGTTGGAAGTTACTGAGAGTGTGTATAAGCCTCATAGAGATCAGATTGCTAATAATGCAAAGATACACTTTCTATATACCTCAAGGCTTTTCTGATTTGAGGAAATATTTTGATACTGTTTTCATGTGAAGTTTTCTTGAGTAGTAAGCGAAAGGGGTTATGATACATTGCAGGCTGATTAACTAGGTTGAGCACAAGTAGTTGTTTCCAGTCAATTACAGATCACAGAGATTACAGCTCAAAAGCCTGAAGTGACAAACTGGTGGAAAAACACTAACTTCAAGCTTACAGATGTGGCAGAATCACCTGCATAGTGGAAAAAAGGAAGTCATGTGAAAGGCAGGTTCTTAGTAAAACTATGTTGCCCATATAATAGGGGAATCATCTAAACTGCCCATCCCTTAGACCGTGGTAAGTCTGAGAGTGCATATAACCAGCACAAAAAAATTTCTGTAGCTCCTGATTCCCTGCGTTCTCCATTGGAAGAGAAACTCTAGGATGAAATTTCTAGTCAAAACTAGAGGAAGAGCACAGAAGTACTCCCCCCAAAACAGTAAAATAGCGTGGCGCTCAGGAGGCGTCTTGAAGCTGGGAAAACCAAATCCAGATGTATGTTCTGCATGGTTCAGACCAGAAGAATAAGATTGTTTCTCCACCTTCCCATGTGAGTCCCTTCGCCCCTGAGCTGCTCTTCTACCACTGTTGCTTCTCATGAAAACCTTTGGAAGATCTGCTTTTGTTTTACTGCCAAACAGAAGCCCTGTGGAAGTCTAAAAGGTTTACAGGACAAGAGATCGTTTCCTGTCCAGCTTGCTTTCTGGTTATGAGCTTCCTTGGCAGCTGTGTTCCAGACAAACCGCTTCCCTCTGCAGCAGTGTTTTGTGAGCACAGTTCTTTCATAAATGCTTGGATTTAGCTTCTAGAACTTAGTCCCATGCTAGCTAAGAATGACTGCTTCCCCCATCTCTTTCAGAACTAAGTAAAAAATTGAATTTTTTTTTGATTCAGCTGTACTTCATTAAATGTTTCTCATGTGCACAGAGCCATCCTACTGCATATTCACACATACTAATATAAACAAAAAAGCATAAGCTAGCAAAACCTACACATGCATCCAAATGTTTTTCCGTGCAGCTTGTGAAAGGAGTAAGAAAGAAAAAGATCATTCGTTTCATATTCACAGTAGGTGAACTCTTGACATCACTGATTTCAGTGGCGCTAGTTTTACTGGGGAAAGGGGCTGTAAACATTGAGCTAAAGAAAGCTACTCTAAAACTATCAATATTTAAATATAAAATGCACAGTCACTGCTGGGGTTTTTAACCCTGGTAATTTTCCCACTGATGTGAAAAGTTTCGAAAAATTATTTCTCCCCCATTAGGTATTGCTTGGTTAGTTGTGTAGTCATGAGAGCAGAGGCTATGTGTGATTTTAATGAGGGTACAGTACAGAAATTAATGGAAACTAATGCTTTAAAGCAAGAATTTTCTGAGTTATAATGTATTTATAGATTCACTCGATTTGTTATTACTCAAGCTGTTCACAGTGATGTGATTTCAATAGTGACTAACGTGTTTCAACCATTTCCTGTGGGAATGAGGTGCCGGGGCTCTCTGGACAAGGGCTGTGAAATCGTCCCCTTTCAGGGCTCAGTATTGGTCCGGAGCAGTGTGGTGCATTGAGCAGGACACCACCCGACATGTCATTGCTGGTCTCTTAGCACTCTGCTCTGGATAATTATTTTCTCTCTGAGTTTCCTTTGTTAGGAGGATGAACAGAAGCCAAGGATGAAACTTAGCATGTCTTCCCTAGTACTTTGTCATCTTTGAGACTCCTTCCCACATTGCAGTCTAGGGCACACTAGTGAAAGGGTATGTAAGAAAGTTGTTTGCCGTGCCACTTCTGTTGATTGAGGAGTAAATTGATTGAGAGTAAATGTTCAGGAATGGTAATTTCAGGGCTGTGAAGACTTGAAATTTTATTGCAATCCTTACAATATGTGATGGGAAGTGGACAGGTTTTTGTGTTTGGTTTTTGCCTTCAAAATCCTATTCCTGCATTAAATAAGTAAATAAAAGTCTCAGTTCTCATTTAAAAAGATGTATCATGAGCCTAATATGTACTCACTTTTTAAAACTTATGATTTTAAATTGGTTGGTGTTTTTGATGACTTGGAGTGGCAATTTTACAGTAATGCCTGGCAAGGGCTCACTAGAGTATGCTCACGTTACTCCATGTCACGATTGCATTCAGGATTGTCTTCTATCTGTTTTAAGACTGTTGGCATGAATCTGCAATAGTAAAATTTCAGTCCTAACGTGGTTTACATTACACTTGCTTGGCAGGGTCTTCAGTTTGCTTTTAATATTGAATTTCTTTGCAGTGTGTGCCTCTGAAACAATCTGCCCATTCGCAAACATAGTCCATTTCCAATTACTTTTACAGTGTTTCCCATAAGCTCTTAAATTTTCTTCAGATATTGTTCCCTGCATTTAGAAATATTATTGTGATAATTTTATGTCCATAAAGTAGAGGAAATTCTAGTTATGGCCCAGGAGAAGCTTTACAGACTTTGTTTTCGTCGTTTTAGAAAACAGTTAGCTCTCCATCATTTCCAGATACAAAATAATTATAGATTCAAATTTTCCTGCTTGCTGATAATGTTACTGGGCATTTGAGGGTTAGCTCTGCAGCGTTTTTCAAGCCTAAGTAGCATTTATCACCTTGCCTTTGGTTACAGTCCTAAAATAAGAAAATACAGAATGGTCATTTCTACTATTCAGCTGCATAAGAGCCAGCAGAGCTTGCTGAATAACAAATATGAATAGCCCAGACACTAAGATCTTACAAAATAAATTTCAAATGGATCTTAAAACTAAGATTGTGTTAAAAGAAAAAAAGCAGACCAATTCCTCACCAGACAAGACACACAATGTAGTTTCTCACTGTAAATATGAAGGTGTCGATGACTGATACTGGTGACTAAGTGAAAAATCTAATAGTGTTTTCTTTGCTTGATCACATAAATACATTACTTCCCCAAGACAAGTAAGCATTTGGAAATTTTGGAATTTTTGCTTAAATGAAATCAGTAGCTTCTCCTGCAACTACTACCTAGAAATTATATTTGAAAATGATGCTATAGAGTGAAATATGTAGCATGAAGTAATGCAATTATATATGTCCTCATGTTATGAGGAGGCATTAATTAAGGACGGTGCATCTTTTTTTTTTTTTAATTTCATACATCACTAGTCAACTTATGGAGGTAGTCTAGAAACAGGGCTGTTTTTCTTTTTAGACAACCCTTTTGGAGGAGAACTGCTTCTCTGTAGCATCCATCCTTGACAAGATGATTGTCAAATCAGTCAATCAAATGTTTTGCCTTGTCTTCCAGCAGAATGAGTGTATTCAAGATTAAGGTTGAAATCAGTCATTTATTATTGTCTCCCAACCTTATTATTGCTTATTGCCAATGACATGCCTATATAGAAAAATTAAGGTGTGAGTTTTGGCATAAAGAGTTCTGGCTTACGTATCTCCAGAATGACAGCAGGAGCAATGAAGACACAATCACGTCTAGCTTAAGTAAAGGCCAGAAATAGGCTAAGTCACTAGGGAGTTTTTATGCTGGATGCTGCATCTAAAACATGAGTTTAATTATTGTCAAAGCTTGCACTGTGTAGTGTAGAGATAACACAGAAGTTAAAGTTGCTCATGTAAATAAGGCTTTCAGTGCTGTTCAGACTTCTACAGTTAGAAATGAAAGCTTTGCATCCTTCGCAGAGCACTGTGCTGCCCCCACTGCGTAAGCCTTTCTGTGATATAATCATGTCTTCATTTTGCAGTGTAGGGGTTCCATAAGGCTGACAGGAGGGTGTGGCACTGGCCAGGATGCTTTTAACTGGACAGGTACAAGTATTCATCACGTTGTAAAATTCTGAAATTGTTCTTCATTATCTCGCTCTTTCCTGCTGCTGCTTGTGTTAGGACTTCAACCTGCAAAAGTACTTAGTCCTAAGTCGGTTTTAAGCTGAAGGTGCTGAAAGAAAAACTGCACTGACAACAAAAGCAAAGTCTTGTTGTTGTTTTGGGGTTTGGGGTTTTGGTTTGGTTTTTTTTTTTTGGTTGGTTTGGTTTAGGGTTTTTTTAAAATGTCTATATGTCTATAGGCTTGCGCTCGCTAGGAAAATGATTATGATTCTTCTCCTGCTTGGTGTTCCAAAATAGTCACGGAAGCCCAAGGGAACTCTTTTCTGTCCTGTTGCTTATTGAGCAGTCTTTGAAACAACTGAAATGCTGCTTGATGGTCTAAAAAGGCCTACATGGCTTCAACCTGAACTCCTAGTGGTACCTAAATGTTTACGATGTAGATACTTCTAAAGAGTGGATGCCTGTAACAAGAGCGTGCCTACCCTCAGGAGTACCAATCAGATTTAGGGGAGGTATGGAAAATAAAAATTCAGAGCTCTGTCTAATAGCTATCAAATAACTGATACTGCAGTATCAATAGCCGAACATACACCACTAAGAGGTGTTATAACTGCATCTCCACGTGCATTTCATCACCTTTGTGCTTGCTTTCCTGTAGGGGGTTAACCTCTGAAGGATGAGGAGTGGAGAGAAGCTATGCATGTAGCTAGAGTTTTAGAATTATTGCCGTCTAGCTTTCTTGCCACACTCCTTCGGGGCAGAAAATGAGTTGTAAATGAGATTGGGCTATTTATGCTTTACATAACTTTCAGGAAGTTAAGTAGTGAATCAAACTAATGTTGTCCTTAACATGCATATGTTTATCTCATCATTAACAGGAGTTCAGATATGTCTGCTCAGGAAGAAGAAAGTGTTTTCTTGTAGGATGTGGAGAAAATGTGTTAAGATTCTGTAATTTAGTTGTGAGCAAACACGTTCTTTTTAACAAATGAAAGTAGATCAGATGCTTTCACAAAGTTAAGAAGTCTAACAATGACTTCTACAAAAGTCCATGTTTCATGACTGATAAAATCAGAGTAAGTTTTGAGATTGCCTGGAAAACTGCCATGCTTAAAAGATGATAGCTAACAAGTGGAAAGACGTCACCGTCTGTGGTAAGGAGAAGATGATATGCAGAGCGTGCAAATGCATTTACTAATGATGTTTTTACTTTTCTGATCACAAGTGCAAGGAATTTTTTTATTTGTGTGTTTTTACTTATAAAACATGTATGCTTTCTATAACAGCCCTTTTCCTCCCTTTTCTTTTTCCAGAGTCAAGATGATAGATTTGCTTTCACTGCTGAATGGTACGACCCAAATGCTTCACTCTTCCGGCGTTATGAACTTCTGTATTATCCTAAAGATGGATCAGTTGAAATGGTAAGAATAAAAGAGAAAAATCTATTGTCATAAGTGTAACATCCAATTAAACAGTTTGTAAAATGGCAAGCCTATGCCTATTAATTTTCCAAGTAAGGAAAATGTAATTTAACACATATCTTGCTCTGTTTCGAAAACTACAAGAAGAGTAAAAGTAGAAGTTGACAGTAAAGCATGTGGAAGAGCTTCCACGTTTATGATTTTTCTTAAAGCTTGCTTTGGCATGGAGAAATGAATTTTCACAAATATGTTTTCATTCAACCTCTACTAGGGTTTCAGAATTGAAACTCAGCAACACTGCCTTAGTGCTTGAGAAACAAAAAAGCTGATTCCAAACAGGGGAATAAGCTTCAGCAGGAATTCCAGAAGTTTCTGAAGAGTGAAATATAAAAGAGTCTTATCAAAGTAGAGGAAATCGTACATTGCTCTTAATTTGGTTTTAATGAAAGAAAGGATGTTTCAGACAGTGGGATCTAAATTTTTCCATCAGTGGTGCTTGCACAGACCTTTCTGACTTGCGGTTCTTACAACTAATCCCCATTGTTTATTGATAGCAGGTTAAAACAAACATTTTACAGGAGCATGCATATATATAAAAATGTAATATATACCATAAAGATAATCCTAATAAAGCAACCAATGCTTTGTGCTTCCTTTTAGGAATGAATGAATGGTTTGGACTAGTCTTTTCCCATCGTTAAAGAAGACCTAAGGGTCTGAGAATAGCCTAGATTTGGATATTCACAGTAGTAATTTCATTATAAAATTTTAGTTTTCCTGCTATAAATATCAAATGCAGAAATAAGAAAGCTAGTGGAATCTGCCTTTTCTTACCCAAACTACTGCTCACTGAAACTATGGTAGCCCCCTGTGTGGGGAGACGCACTTTTTACTAATAGTCTTGTTTAAACAAACTATCGTGATGTTGTCCGTTTTAAGTTGGTTCTCTGCATGATGTCTGTGTATGCACAGTTGTCAAAATGTGAGGATTTTTATTTTTTATTTCCCAGAGACAGTTTAGCTAATCAGTCAGGAGCTGTAATAATCTTCCTACACAACCATGTGTAGGCTGGCAAAATTGTTTTTCGTTTCACCTAGACGTCTGAAAACCAAGAGCTTTCAAGGTGTTCTTGAGCTTCTTAATGCATTCAGCATCAAATACCTATGGCTTGGTAGACTTTTGCATTTTGCTAGTGTGCTCTTAGGTTAAGATAGTATGGCGTGTACAGAGTCATGAGTGTTTATGGACTGTGTGTGATCAGGACAGGAGATTAGAAAGAAGAAATGCATGTAACACCTCTATAGAAAGAATATCTCAAAATCACTTTTGGGGGTGAGTTTGTGGACAGAGATTAAATTTAGCACTCTCATCTGGATTTTTTTTTAATTTCTGCAGAATTTGGTGATTCTTTCTTTATTACTGCCTAATTCTTCTGCATCTTTTGGCATCTTCCTGAGGAGATGACAGCCCGCTCTTACCTCTAAAGTATCTGAGGAGGAGGGAGGTAATGGATATGAGCCGGTTTCTCCCTGCTTGTGAGAAAGAGGTGTCATCCCCTTTCCCACCTCCCTGACAATAGCTCTCCTTTAGCACACACCTTGGCTGAGGGTGGAGCAGAGCTGTTGAAGGCTTGTGTTATGTGAAGCCCTCAGCTTTCCTTTTCTTTCTTAGTCCTTCATGTCTTGATTCCTGTGAAGAGTGACAGTGGGAATAATGAGACAAGTTTTCAGTGTGCTTTGCAGCTGGAAGAAGACAGCGTAAGTTTTTGTCCAAGGACAGCAAGCAGCTGTTATGATCAAACTGGATCTCTTGACAAAGAGATGCCCCTTTCCTTGAATTTTCCATAGTTAATAAGTCTCATGGGGAATTCTTAAAGCCTGAACAACTTTTCTTTCTACAGGAGTTTTCCTAAAAACAGAGAAGAAATCTTTAAAAAGGACAGATTCTTAGCAGAGAACTATTGACACTGTCTCCCACAGCATCCTCCTAGAGAAGCTGGCGGCTCATGGCTTAGACAGGTGTGCTCTTTGCTGGGTAAAAAACTGACTGGATGGCCGAGCCCAGAGTTGTGGTGAATGGAGCTAAATCCAGTTGGTGACTGGTCATGTGCGGGGTTCCCCAGGGCTCAGTTTTGGGGCCAGTTCTGTTTAATATCTTTATCAATGATCTGGTTGAGGGGATTGAGTGCACCCTCAGTAAGTTTGCAGACAACACCAAGTTGGGCGGGAGTGTTGATCTGCTTGAGGGTAGGAAGGCTCTGCAGAGGGACCTGGACAGGCTGGATCGATGGGCTGAGGTCAACTGTATGCAGTTTAACAAGGGCAAGTGCTGGGTCCTGCCCTTGGGTCACAACAACCCCATGCAACACTACAGGCTTGGGGAAGAGTNAGGGCAGTGATCGTGCCCCTGTACTCAGCACTGGTGAGGCCGCACCTTGAATATAGTGTTCAGTTTTGGGTCCCTCAGTATAAGAAGGACATTGAGGTGCTGGAGCGTGTCCAGAGAAGGGCAATGAAGCTGGTGAAGGGTCTGGAGAGCATGTCTTATGAGGAGGGCTTGAGGGAGCTGGGGCTGTTCAGCCTGGAGAAGAGGAGGCTGAGGGGAGACCTTATCGCTCTCTACAACTACCTGAAAGGAGGCTGTAGCGAGGTGGGTGTTGGTCTCTTCTCCCAAGTCACTAGTGATAGAACAAGAGGAAATGGCTTCAAGCTGCGTCAGGGGAGGTTTAGATTGGATATTAGGAAAAATTTCTTTACTGAAAGAGTGGTCAGGTGTTGGAACAGGCTGCCCAGAGAGGTGGTGGAGTCACCATCCCTGGGGGTGTTCAAAAACCGTGTAGACATGGCACTTCAGGGCATGGTTTAGGAGACATGGTGGTGTTGTGTTGATGGCTGGACTCGATGATCCTAGAGGTCTTTTCCAACCCTAATGATTCTGTGATTCTGTGTGATTTTGTTTTGGGTAATTCACTTCTGCATGTACATGGGCAAGAGGGGAACAGTCCAAACTGTCTTACATTTCTTCTGCTGTGGCTTATAATTCACTTTATAAAAAGGTCTTTTAAACAGATCCAAAATTACACTGCAAAGAAGAATTCTTTAGCACAGGTAGATGCCTCCCCCCTACCTTTGTTTTCTGCTTGAGAAGAGAGAAATAGCTTGGAGTGCCTTTCTAGCAACTGTTAGTGAAATAACCAAGGAAACGTTCAGATTTTTAGTCAAGGTATTGAAGAATTTGAATATGGTCAAGACAGTTAATAGGCATCCTGACAAAGTACAGGAAAAAACAAGTAGCTGAATTCAAGTGGATATTTTTTTTTTTGCCAGCATGTTGTCATTTCATTCCCTACTGCACTTGAATAGATGATGCTTAGTATGAGTGTGTATGAGGGGCTAAAGACATTTTGGCAGGGAAGGATTATTCCTTATAATCCTGTCTCAGCAAAACAAAGTATCAAAATAAATTACATTCTCTGATCTGCGAAGTTTTGGCTATTCTGGAAAAACTTAAAATTCTTCTAGCGTTCTAAGAGGAGAGAGATGTATTCACACATTTCAGAACATGGAGAAGTATGTAATTTTGCTCTTAAATTTTTTCCTCCAAAATTTGTGGGAATGATGTTCTTTCTTTTAATGTGATTCCAGCCTATATACCATTGCAATGCAGGACAGTACATGTAATTCAAGACAGAGAAGGGAAAGTTTGGCCTGAGGAGGACAAAATTCTGCCTTTCATAGGATTCCGCTTCCCCAGGAAACTGAAGGCATCTGTAATATCTACATGCAGTGAAGAAACTCTTCAGCAGGTTGCCTTTTGTGCTTTGCCAGCCCACCCAGAAATCTACACATTAACATCTTGCTTCTCTCATGGAGTTATGCTATATAGCTGAATTGTCTTGACAGGCTTTTGAGCTTGCAGCTCTAGGCAGTGAGAACATCTCAACCTAGTGTTGCAATCATCCATCCGTCCCTAATTCTGAGTCTTATGCAGTCAAATAAAGCATAGTATCACTGGAACGATGCCCTGAAGAGGAGACCTGTCACAGTGTGTATCTTGATCATTCCTGGTGCGAGCCATTGGTCTGTGAAACAGCATATATCTGCTAGGGGGAACTCTTAGTGAGACTGGGCAGAGGTATCCACTAGGCACCTGAACGATTTATCACAGCTTGAATTAGCACAAGCAAATGATAAAATAAAAAGTGCAAAGATAGCTGTTAGCCTGAGACTATTTAAATGGAAAAAAATTGTAATTGTGGTTTAGTCTTCTAAGCTTTCCTGATACACCTGTAAGTTCAAAGGGTTAGGGATGAAATCATTTTAGTGATCAGATTCAATCCTGCATACAATGGAAATTTCTGAACGTAGAGTAAAAATTATGTTGAATTTGCCCATAGCTTAAATCTCTTGCTATGGTAGATTTTAATCTTCTTTTCTCTGCAGTATGATGTGAAGAACCGTCGCACTTTTCTGAAGCGCACCAAGTATGAGAGCTTACACCTTGAGGATTTATTTGTGGGCAACAAGATTACTGTTTTTTCCCGTCATCTATCCTTAGTAGACTATGGGGATCAATATACAGCCCGCAAGCTGGGGAGCCGCAGAGAGAGGTAAGAAAGCACGTTTTTTGAAATCTTCCTTTGCAGTTGGGGTTTCAAAGTATTTGTTCTTTGCTGGAAATCAGAAGTTTTCTGCACTATGGGAAGAGGAGGAGATAGCTACAAGTTTGCACACAGTTTGAAGAGATCTGGCATACTGACAGCTGGAGAGAAGCAGAGTGGCCCATGCTTGTGGGCAAACCCATGACTGCCATTGTTACCTGATAAATCTTCAAGGCCAGCTGCTCCATGGTGTCAACTGCTGCCTCCTCTAGGTCTCTTGGGAGAGGAGAGTGGGAGGAGGAAAGCAGGGGGGCCTGTTTGGCTTTGTTACTCCTCTGGAGCAGGCAGCAGTAGGATTCTTGTGATTTGTGGATTCTCATGGGGCAAATTGATATGGTAACCCTGATGTGTGCTGGCCTCGACAGGCCTGGATCTTCCAAAACTAGCACCCGTTTCTGTCGGATCTGTGCAGAAGCCTAGTGCCTTACCAATCAGATCTACTCTGTGTTAGTAGTAATAATTGACAAGAGTAGGAACAGGAGTGAGAGAGGCCCGTTCCCATTCTCCATTTTTTTTTTTCTGGCTGTGGAGGATTTTTTCTGAGAATTTTTTCATCATGTCCTAAACTTTGTGTGCATGAGGACAGGAAGTATACAGTGAGAATGTCAATAAAACCTATAGGCTTGTTTGTCAACACAAATTCCGTTTATACTGGATGTTGGTAAGACTCATTGTCTCTTTTTGGTTGAAAGTCTTGCTTTGGAAAAGACTTTAAGAGGCCATCCAAGAACAAAAATATCAGGAGAGACTTAATAAAATGACAATAAGATTAATTTACAAGGAGTTTAAATCTGGTTTGACTGCAGTGCAGGTAATCTCTGAATTCGCAAATTAATACATTTTGATAATTTGCTCCAGCTATTTTTGAAAACAACACAGAATATTTTCTTAGGTATGATGTTCCAGTGAGCCCCATTCTCCTACTTTCTTGCTCCCTCCCACTAACTGGGCTTATTTTGAACTCCTTTTGGAGAGTTGAACATAACGAGACATACAGGAGGAGTTGCAAGTTTTAACAGACATCTTTGTCTTAACCTCACAAAAACATTGCTGTGGAAATGGCTGCCATAGTGTCTTTCCAGAAGGAGTTCTCCTGGTAATTTTTCTCCAAGCTGGGGTTGGTCATGGTGGAGGAGTAGCAAAGGAGGTGGAGAACATCAGAGGACAGCTTCTGTTGCAAGTCTCTCTGTTCCTCAGTGAGCCTTGGGTAGATTACATCTGTCTTGTTTATGGTTTTTACATCAATGTAACTTTTTATAGTCATGTATTTCCTGCTCTGCCTAAACTAGCATAAGCCCTGGTGCTGATGCAGTTATACCAAGAAAAGGCAGCTTGTGATAAAATGACATTTTCTTCTTGTAAGGGAGGTTGCCATCTACACAGCAACACTATAGTTGTGTCAATGAAGTAGTTCTGGGAGAGGGTAAATTTTTTGTACGGCTCTACAAAAGGAAGGAAGGGAATTTATGACATGTCAGCTGTTTGGAAAACATTTTTGGAATGTGGGCTGAAAGATAACGTAGATATGCAAGTGGTGTTACATATTCAGAATAGCCCAAAGGAACATAGTGAAAGGTGTCTTAAACAGGCAAGGGATCCTCAACATCCAGTTTCTTAACAGAAGCTTTCACTGGGTAAACAGGGTCATATAAAAAGAGTCCTTGGGCAAAACAGTTGCATATGAGGTATTTGTCTTTTTGGCCTGTTCCTAGCAGGTTTTACAGCAGTTATTAGTTAAAAAGATACAGTACGATTTCTGCAACACGTGATAATTCCTAAAATAACCTGTAGTTGGAATTCTATTAATAATTTTAAGGATGTTGTATGAGGCAGAATGTTTCCCCATCTTTTTCTTGCCTTTGTGCTGTATAGGACTATGAGCAGTTTAGTTTGACTTTGGAAATATGTTCTTTGGTCACTGAATATGTATTCCAACAGGCTCAGCAAAGGCATTTGAGGGAGACTGAGGAATGTATATTAAAAAAATAATGAATGTTTTGAATTAGGGACCTTTGCTTTTGTCCATAAAGCAAGTGAACGTGACTCTAGGTACATGAGGTATAAAACAGTTGTGTAAAAAGAGGCTAGATTTGCACAGTCCCTTTCTAGAATTAGGCTAAAATTATTAAGACAGTTCTATGGAGTTTCAATTTCTACACCTACTTTACTTAAGTCTTTGGTCAATTTTAAAATACAGCCATATTTGAGTGCTCTTCTTCCCTGCTCCCCTCCCGCTGTTTCATAAGGAAACTCACAAGCAGTGACTAAAATGGGTAAGTAAGCATGTGCTTACTTATGGTGTACCGCACAAGGAATCACTGGTGTGGGACAGGGATTTCTGCTTCTGTAGTCTTTCACTTGTGATCCCGGGTGGTTGTAACCTGAGGTAAACATTTGTCTGTCTAGTGTGTCCTGTCTAAGTAGACTATACTTATAGTTAATATCACTGGTTTTGAAAATGGTGTTAGAAAGCTTGTGTCTCAACCAGAAATATTTGAATTCTTTTTTGATGGGGATATGTTATTCTTGTCCTTCTAGTCATTGACATAATCAGTGTTTCTTCCCCTACAAGACATAAGCTACTGTACATGCAACAGTCCTATTATTAGAGATAAGTAGATCTCAAAAACATAACCACAGTATGCTTATGCGCCATTCCTTTGATCAGTTCCCATCTTCTGTTGTTTCAGTACTCATTGCAGTACTGTCATACAGTCCCTCTGAAAATGTAAGGAAATTAGTTTAATTTTCATTCTTTCTCCTTTGTTCCTAGACATAAAACTGTTTCAGACTGTACTTTGCAGACTGCATCATGTCAAACCACAAGAAACATATTCCTAATTAGAACTAAAAATAGGGCACATGAATCAAAATCCAATCTCAGAAACAGTCTTCAGCATCCTGAATTATACTTTTCTTATCCTGCATACCTCTGAGAAGCTGACACTGAAATGTTAAAGTTTATATATCAGTGTTAGAGAAAAGGTGTTGTAAGAGTTGCTCATTGCAGTTTGTATTAATGTCTTCTAGGTAAATTGCTTCATATTGCAGGATTTCATTACATATTGGTAGGAATTACACTTTTACTAGAAAGCTTGACATTAGAAATATAAGGAACAATTTATTTCTAGCATTAGCAGTCTGTCTTAAACAGCCTCTGTAGTAACAAAGAATCAGAAACGTATTCCTCAAGGAAATGCAAACAGCACTGAAGATCTCAGTCCAGTGCTTTGATCCTTACTGTTCATGGTAAACAACAGAGTTGAGAACCTCTTACACCAGGACACAGGTCAAGCATTGTGTGACCAGGTGGGTATCTATCATCGGTCAAGCACACAGCTGCTCCCCATCACGTGCCTTGATGCACATGGCACACCCTGTCATACGATAAACAATA
>VZTV01017013.1:17486-35526 GCA_013400875.1 Anhinga rufa | reverse complement strand
CTGTCTCCAAGTTGAGCATAATAATAGCTAGGCATTATAATAACTGATCTTGAGAGGCTGTCTAAACTTTCAGAAATATTTGCATAAAAGGCTTTTTGCTCTTGGAAGAGAAAGTGCCTCAACAGTCTGTGGCTTAAATTCAAGGACACTCTTACCTTCCCTTGGGAAAGATCATCTGTTCCAGTTATTAAGGCCTGTAACCTATCTAACTTAGGAAATGCAGACCTCACTGTTTAGNNNCACAGCAAGGTTAGGCATGGAGAAGAAGAACAGTGCCGCAGCTAGCAGGGCAAGGCTAAATCACATCCTCCTGGCTCTGGGCTGGATCTGATGCCCAGCCAAGCTCAGGCAGAAATCTCCCCTGAGGGTTTGCAACTGCAAGGAGCGGTGTTTTATGATGCCGCCAAACAAAGTAGACTATCAATCTGTCCCCATTTGGAAACTTACAGGATCTTAAAATATAGCTTACATGCTGAGGACAGTCCTACTCTTTTCAGACAGGAGCCGCTTGAGGTGTAGGGTGTATATTCAAGGGGATGGTTGATAGAGTTGTGTGGACCAAGGGATGGCAGAAAAGAAGGTGATTGCATAGAATTGCAATACACAGAGAGAGGTCTGCAGTGTCATAGTAAGTTGCTGGGGGTGGTTTTGTTTGTTTTGTTTTGGAACAACTCAGAGGAGACCAAAAAACATCCCAGAAGGAGGTATTGCCTGTCACACACCATAATTTTTCCATAGGGTAATTGGGGTCTTCGGGGTGTTCATGGTCCAGCCATCCCATGAGGCTTGCAGTGAAGCTGCTTTGCCTGAAATTCCATTTTCAGGGTGTCTACAGAATTCGGCTGTCCGAATTCCTGACTGCATGTCCTACATGACTACAGGAAAGTCGTGCACTGATGCATGGTGCAAGGCAGTGTGAGGAGCAAGACACAGTGTAGGCTCCAGGGGCTTCACCCTACTTTTGAAAGCTTCTGATGCATTGGGTAAAGAGAAAGGCAGGAAGTTTTCTTTTCTGTGCTTCTGGGACTTTAATGCGATCTCCAACTTGGTGGTTACTCACTGGTTTCCTTTGGAGAGCATGTACAATAGCTCCATTTCTTCTACTACTCCCTACCACCAGAAAACATCACATCTCCCAGTGCCTGTCTTTTTAAAAAAAAGGTTTCTAAAGTTAGGAAACAGCTTCCCTTTTCTTCTGTCCATCACCTAGTGCATTAATGGCCCTGCCAGAGCTGTAGATCAAGCGGTAACACAGCTTGCCTGTGCTGACAGAGATGGATGAGTCCCCTGAGATACAGATAGGGGGGGAATCTGTTGCAGCCCCAAAGCCCTGTGAGAAATCAGTGCACTTCTCTCCTCTTTGGACCTATGAATGACATATTATATATTATATATTTTCTACTGCAATAATCCAGCTGGCTGTGGGGAAGCAATATTGTCAGTGACATGCCTTTCATGTGATCCCACGCAGGGTGTTTGTGCTGGGGTTTGCCAGTACCCCTGTTCCAGGTCCATTGCCGTTAACTAGCAACTTCCTTTTTAGCTCCACCTGCAAATGCTGCATTTCCTGAGTGCTCCTGTGGAAGTATTGAGGGGAAGTCTGTGAAAGAAGGCAGCGTTGTGTTTGCAAAGCCTATCTACACAGGGGCATGCAGGGAGGTTAATCTGAATATTCCCATTAGTTCCCCTGAGTTAAACATAGTTAAAAGTACCCCCTAATTCAGCCTGTCTGACTGCACTTGCAGTGTGCAACCGGGCAGATTGAATTATGGCCCCAGGAGACCCTTTTTAGCCCTGGATGAGAGCAGACAAAACAGGGCTAATGTAGTGAAACCCAGTCATACCTCTAGAGTCTGAGGATTTGCCCTCCCTGCTCAGCCTGGGCTCTGGGGCTGCTGGAAGCACCAAGCAGAACTGCCTCCATGGGACTAATTTCCCAGGCATCTGCCTTACTTGGAGGCCACCTTTTCCTGGAAACACCTTGTCACCTGGACTTGTGGGAAAGAGGTGGTCCAGTTCCCAGTTAGGACAAGGCAGCTGGCACAAGATGCCAGCAGACTGCAGGCTGTGCCCACCCCATTTCGGGAGAGGAGTCACACTTCTTTGGCCTTCGCTAAGCTGCTTCCCAGCAGTCAGCATTGTCTGTGGGACTGGCAAAGCAGGAGCTGGCTTATTCTCCAGTGCCTTTCACAGCACAGGACGCGGGAGAAGCTGAGCAGCCCAATACAGGCTTGCCAACAGAGCATGGTTTAATGGCTTTCGACAGAAGGGAAAGCGGGAGAAGAGAGAGGATTCAGAGGCTCTGAGTCAAATGCTCCAGCTTTTCCCTTGCTTTCCTAGTAAAGGGGTCAGGAATATGGTTGGGATAAATTAATTCCCTTTACAGAACTGGCAGAAGCCAGACACTGAGACATGGAGGATGTTCCCACTGGGAAGGGGCTTTGGGTTTAGTGGTGTGATTCCTAAACCTCAACTCAGTGCTGAGTGTGTGCTGTAAGCCAGAGCGCCGTGGGGTTCAGGGTGGCTTGTACATCCTCACAGGTGTGCTATGTATTTGTATAAAGGCACACGTGCAAAATACCTGCAAGGATATAAAAGGGTAAATTTGTGGGAACAAGTGAGTGCTGGTGCCTGAGTATACGGACACATGGGAGTGTGTTTCTGTGCACAGTCAGGGCTGCAGGGTGTTGTTGGTATGTCAGTGTGAACATAAGCACAATGAGGTATCCAGGTATCTGCAAGTACAAGGCAGTATTTGTATATATGTGTTTGTGTGTGGACACCACAAAAGTATGTGTGAATGTGTATAAATGTACACACGTACCTAGATAAGGCTGTTAACCCAAGCCATCCTTCATTTGTGCAATAAGTCTCCAGCTACATGTGCACAATATACGTTTAAGTGCATGCAGGGGCTATAGAGTGTTTGTGTGTGCATGCAGGGGGATGTGCACACACAAACCTCTGCACAGTATGCTGTGTATGCCAGGCAGGGGTTCCCTGCTTTGCCTGCATCCCTGCCTGCTCTTTTTATTTACAGCTGTTTGCTCTGAAGCCACCGTGCCCTTTACTCGTGTTCCCTTTGCGGATGGGAGGGGATAAGTTTAGCAGCCACGTGCCATTCTGTGGCCATCTGCCATAGAAATGCCAGGCTACTGAAGGCTTTTGGCGGCATGTGGTGGAAGGGCAATTTGACTTCTTAGGTTTCATGAAGACACTCCAGGCCCACAACCTCTGCATTTCTTCTGCATTTCACTTAGTGTTTGTCTGTGTGGTACCTTGTATTTTCTGATGATATAATAATACAGTACAGAAATCTGCATGTGCTGGTGGAGAGCTCTGATTCACAGCTCCAGGCCTTTAAGCGTGGGGAAATAAAGGGGGCCGGGGAAACTTGAAGCCTACCCTTGTTGTGCTCAAACTCCAATGACTCAATAGCCAACAGGGTGCAGCTTTGAAACAACTTCAAGGCAGGCTCAGGGGCATGGAGAAGAGACAAACACCTGCACTACTGGGATGCTCAGCACCCTCTGTGTGTAAAATTCAGAGTAGAGTCACTGTACTTCTGTGTACTTCTTTGCTGGATTGATTTTATTCTCTCTTTATGAGCACAAGAAAGCCTGTCTGGATCCAGAGCAGGACTTCCCAAATGGTTGTCTCTAAATCTGCAGATATTATCACCATCCTGAGGACATCAGGTCTGTATCCTCTGGAGCATTGTTTGGCTTTGCTGGAAGCTGAAGGCTGCAGAGCAGCCTGCGCATGATGTGAGGAAGGTGTGTCATGACCACAAGTATCTCAGGGCCAGGGTTGTCCAAAGCACAGGCCATCAGCACTAGGGAGATGCTCCAGCAGGTTACATCCTCTGTGTCTCTGTTAAGAATATAAGAAAAAGCTTTCCCATCAGGATTCTTTGCTCAACTTCCTTGCAAGACTGAAGCAAGTTCAGATGAACTTCTTAAATTACCTCATATTTTAATTAATCTATGAACTTCACCGGCATGCAAGCCAGAAACACAACAGATCCATCATAATCACAATAAATTCAGATTGCTAAAATTTGGGGGGCTCAGTATTTCTTAAAATCTCTTGACAACCGTGTAAGAGTTTGTTCTTTACCTTTACTGGTTGGGCTAAGGAAAACCCTTCTGAGTTGGTATTTTTAATGAGTCTCTTGTCTGCTTTGTGAATCAGCCACAAAAAGGCACAAGCACATATTCTATAGCCCCGGCAATGGATTGCCCCACAGTAGGAATCCTATCTGGGGGGACCATTGTATTGCCCCTTCCAGTCCCAGGTACCTTACAGAGCTTTCACTTCCATGATGGGAGCCCATGGGAAATGGTCGGCGTTCAGAGATAGGTTTATAAGTTCATGTCATTGCTCAAGCATGGGTAGGACTGATGGATGTAGGGGAAAAGTGCTGAGAATTGGCACACTCTGAATAAGAGCGGGGAAAGTTTGCGCCTAATTTTAAAGAGGAGAAAAGGACTTGTTTTCATTTTCACCTGACTGCTTGTGCACTGCACTAGGAGATGAAATGTTCTGTTAAAAAATAGTGGCGAAAAGAGGACACAGTGCCTATGATACAGCCTTCATCTAACAGTGAACTTTCTGTGTGTCTAGGCAAATCAGTGTAAGCTTTCTGCCTCAGTTTTCCCTGAGTCTATTGTGGTAATAACATCAGACAGATCTTCTAAATGTCATGAAGTCTAGGAGCAGGGAGCTCCATTAAGTGACAGTAAGTAGCAAAACCAAGTATTATTATTTATCACCGAGAAATGGTTATCTAAATGTGAGCTTTATGATTGAACTGGTCATCCATGCAAGATGAGCTCACTTCGTGTCAGCTTTGCCCATGATGCTTCCATCGTGCGAGCAGCAGTGACTATCGCGACATGAATTTTAGTCTTCACGAAGCGGAATGGGACCAAGGAGGCTCAGGGCAATCACTGTAAGACCAAGCACGCGATGGCATGGGACACCAGCCTGTGCATCCCACCGGCTGCCTGACCTAACAGTGGCCTCTCAGCCATGTGGCAGAGTGGATTAGCAAATGCATGCAGCATCCAGCCTGCTCAACACAGAGCACAGCAGCTTCTCCCACCGCAGGGAGAACCGATGTCTTGCAGCAGACAGGGAAGAGCAGGGGCAGGCAGACCCATAGGGAAGACAGCACTAAGCCGTCGTGGAAGGCAATGGGCAAAGCTCTCCTCCCGGAGAGGGCAGATCCTCTTTGCCCTGACCGTTGGATTTATTGGGATCCACTTTAAACCTCAGTCAGGAGCTGCAGAAAGAAAAACAACTGACACAGCAAGGTCAGAAAGCCCAATTACATGGCATATAATCACTTTCAGACTTGTCAAGGCCCTTTCCAGGGCTTTGCAAATGCTTTGATTCAATTACAATAATAACCCTTTGGAAGATGCGTATCAATCTCCCCGAGCAGCCCTCTGCTTTAGGCCAGAGCTGCCTCTCATGGTGGTTTAATGTACATGGGCAGTGTTGGTGGGGTGGTAAGTCAGGCAGGGGAGTTGCTGCCTGTCTCTGATGGAGAGCCAGGGAACAAATTCACCCTCTGCCAGAGCCTGGTGCCTGGCAGGGTGGCCCTAAGCATGATGCACCAAGAGCCTAGATATTCATGGGGTGAATTCTGTAGGTTTGAGGACAGTCTTTGTTTCTGGTCTGGATGGAAGTGCAGGCAGCAAAGTGGGTGGGAAGTACATCAGTTCCCCATAGCTTTTGGTGATGTATCCAATCTACCACCAGCTAGCCAAGGGGACAAAAATGGAGGGGGTCATAATTGCATTGATGAGTTTATGGGCTGTCCTCAAAAACCTAACTGCTGTCGTTTGCAGGTGGGGAAGCAGAAACTGAGGGAGTGATCTATCCACTCTCACCAAGCAGGAGCAGGGCTGAGCCACAGCTGAGATCTCCTGTCCTCTCTTACGGCTGTGCTGGTGGCTCTGAATAAAAGTTAGCTATGTCCTGTACTGGGGGAACAGAAGCCCAGAGGAGGCGGGGATCCAGGAGAACGCTACTCTTTTTTTTCAGCTGTGGATATTATTTATTTAATGGTGGCTTTAGCTTGTATGACAAATCTTAAGGAATGCTGAGCATCCTTCAAACCTCGGCAAGGCTCCTGACAGCTTCAAGGACGCTCCACAGGATTTGGCCTAGGGGTCATCAATATGCATATGAATTTTTTTCCAATTTCAACCTTAATTGGAGGCTGGGGCACAAGTGCTACAAAGGGCTGTTTGCAGGTCTTTTGACTGTCAGCTGAGTATCTTTGTCTTTGATCTTCCATACGGGCCCAAATGAAAGCTGCAGTAATGTATCACTGCTATTGGGAAGTTTGTTGTGTTCAGGCAGACCCTTTCCAGTCCATGTGTCCCATGCTTGGGTCAAAACTGTGCTGGAGAGTTTGCTGACATTTAACAGCATGTGCCAAGGGCCTGTTTGGTTACTGGTAGTGATGAGAGCGGCAGAACACTGCGATTTAAATACCTAAAATCCAGGCAGCTTCAAGAAAAAAGTGTTTCTGGAGCTGCTGCACGTGTTGCAATGCACATGGCAAGGAGAGTGGAGGGAGCTCCCTGTGTCTAATATTACTGCAGAATCCGGGTCTTGGCTGGGAAAATCATCCTTCAGCTGTAAAGTTTCCTGGAGGGAAGGGATTTTTGATGCCTAAGGTATAATTGACACATAGAATCATAGAATAATTTAGGTTGGAAAAGACCTTTAAGATCATGAAGCCCACCACTCAACCATGTCCCTAAGCACCACATCTACACATCTTTTAAATACCTCCAGGGATGGTGACTCCACCACTTCCCTGAGCAGCCTGGTCCAATGCTTGATAACCCTCTCAGTGAAGGCATTTTTCTAATATCTAATCTAAACCTCCCCTGGCACAACTTGAGGCCATTTCCTCTCATCCTATGACTAGTTACCTGGGAGAAGAGACCACCACCCACCTCGCTACAACCTCCTTTCAGGTAGTTGTAGAGAGCGAGAAGGTCTCCCCTCCTTTTGTGCCATCCCACCTTTACAAGGAGTTTTTTTCTGTAACAATTCCATTTTCAAACAATGAACATAAAATAAGTATACTGGATGACGGTGCATCCAGTGATGACTTTCCATTAACAAACACTTAAAAGTTTTTGATTAGCAAATTCAAAACCCATTTAACATGTGACCTATAGATATTTGTAATTTGTTTTTAAATCCCCTCTTTATCTGATACAAGTCAAATGCCACACCAAAGTATATGTTTATTACATATACACAGCTACCTTTATCAACCAAATTTGTAATCTTACACACAGAGAACTGTATAGGTTGGAAAAGACCTTTAAGATCATGAAGTCCAACAATAAACCTAACACTGCCAGTTCACCACTAAACCACATCCCTAAGCACCACATCCAAAAGTCTTCTAAATACATCCAGGGATGGTGACTCAACCACTTCCCTGGGCAGCCTGGTCTAATCCCTGACAACCCTTTCAGCAAAGTAATATTTCCTAATGTCTATTCTAAACCTCCCCTGGCACAGCTTGAGGCTGTCTCCTCTCATCCTATCACTTGTTAGTTGGGAGAAGAGACCAACCCCCACCTTGCTTGAACCTCCTCAGGCTGTTGTAGAGAGTGATAAGATCTTCCCTCAGCCTCCTCTTCTCCAGGCTAAACACCCCCAGCTCCCTCAGCCGCTCCTCATCAGACTTGTGCTCCAGCCCCTTCCCCAGCTTCGTTGCCAGCACATGGGGAACCAGCCTGATTGCAGTGATAGGAAAGGCTGTAGTACACACATGGCTATGGCTGTATTGCAGCCCTAGCATCTTTGCAGTCATTAAAGTTGCACTGATTAGTCCCAGCAGAGAATCTGCTGTCCATCCCAAAAAGAAACAACTTAGGGTGAGGGGGGAGATCAAACGTGCTTTGACTGAGACTCCTGTAACAGAGCAGGGGAGGAAACAACCTGCAGTTCAGAACTGGCTTTGGCTCAGCATGATGGAGTAGATATATAGGAGACCCCCATGCCCAGACAAGGAATGGTGTGGAGATGATGTATGGAATGGAATGGAATGGAATGGAATGGAATGGAATAGAATAGAATAGAATAGAATAGAATAGAATAGAATAGAATAGAATAGAATAGAATAGAATTTTCAGTTGGAAGGGACCTACAATGATCATTTAGTCCAACTGCCTGACCTGTTCAGGGCTGACCAAAAGTTATTAAGAACATTGTTCAAAAGCCTCTTAAACACTGACAGGCTTGGGGCATTGACCACCTCTCTAGGAAGCCTGTTCCAGTGTTTGACCACCCTCTCTGTAAAAAAATGTTTTTTAATGTCAAATCTCAAATGATGGGGAGGTGCATCCCATCGCAATGTTCTCAGGAATAGTATGTCTGTGGGACAAAAACAGTTTTGATTTTTTTCATGTAGCTATAAAAAGAAATCCCCACCTCTACCCCTGCTTCTTGGAGGCTGATGCATTTCTCTCCACTCAGGCATCAGCATCTCAGAAGTATTGTTAGGAATGGCATCACAGCGTTGGGCATTTCCCTGCTTCCCAGTTCATTTCCACCTAATTCATTCAGTTTACAAGCTCAAAAGATGCTTTTGCTAATTGCCAGCTCTGACAGCTCCTCCTGGGATCTGGAAAGTAGCTGAGATTGTCCTAACTGTTACATCTTGAGCAGCAGTAAAGAGCTGTTGTTGCAGTCTGTGAAACAGGACTTACATGACTCCTATTACTGTCGTGCCTGAGTATTTCACAGCCTTCGATGTGCTGTTATTGCAACTAGAGCTGAACAAAAAACTCCTTTTCTAGGTCACTTACGGTTCTGAAGTTTCTTTAGCATTTGCCTTTACCCAGATTAATGTTTTAGGAGAGTTTTGGTGAACAGAAAAAGGCACTGTTGGTCAAATGACAAGTGTCAGTTTGCTTTTGAGGCTTTCACGGTTAAGATGGCTTCAAAATACAGCAAAACTGACAGTAAGTCTCACAACATTTCTGCTGCTCTGAACACAGGACTTGTAAGGAGTGCTTTTGTTCTCCTGGCCTCCCTCGCAGGAGAGCTATCAGAAGAGGTGTCCAGGGAGCCCCCAGCTTGTGAGCAGTACTCCTTCACTCTGACATCGTTTGTCATCTCAGGAAAGAAAGAAAGATCAAACAGGAGGATGGACTGGGAGCTGTCACATCCACTGTACATTTCTGACTCAATTCTGTTCCCCTTGGACAGGTGAAGGCTGGGACCAGCAGCTTCATCACTTTGGTCCTAACTTGCTTGTCTACTCGCTGTTCAGTGTGTGCATAAGACCTTGGTGAAATGCTGGCAGGGGCAGTTGGATTGGCTGTGGAGAATACAACAAGCCTGTACCAGCACACACCTTAGCACTGTGGTTTCCAACCTTTTTTTTTTTCCCTTTAGGACCCCTGAGTGTCAAACTAAATGTCCAGATCAACTTCATCCCCTCTAGACACATGTGCACACACTTGACCCGTTTTGATCTCCAGACTGTCTCTCCCCAACTGGTTCTCTTTCCCCAGTGGCTCCAGAAACTTCCTTCTCAGCAAAATCTCTGCTGTGTATTCCTTAGAGTAAAGCTGAACAACTCCTATTGCTATTGCCAATGCTTATTTGCTTCTCTCATCTGGACATTCCCCTCTCCCCACCTTCCCAAATGGGGTGCAGAGAGCTGCAGCAGCAGGAACGCCCCTTATTCACCCTCTGCAAGCCCAGGCTGATCTCCTGCTATCGAGACCCCTGGCTGCAGGTGCCAGCTTGGTTTTTGGAGAAAACACCCTGGCAATGTGCAGCCCTGCCGAGCCAGAGGATAAAAGCTTCCTGCTGGGATTCTGCATTTCATCTGCAGTGGTGATACTAGCTAGCTTATTCCCATGTTCCTTCCCTCCCCTGGGCAGGGAAAGAGAGCACCAGGAGGGTTGAGTGCATTTTGTTGTTATTGGCTTAATACCTGAGATGTCAGTGAGACTCAGTGGGACTTCTGAGTTTCCCAGCTTGGGAGCTATAGACTCAATCCTGCTCCCTCTGGGCTCTGTGGAAGGCTGAGTCTCACAAGTCTGTGCCTTTGACTAGCAGGAGCTGTTTCACATTCTGCAAGGACATTGTAGCATGGAACCGGAGCCCAAGGTATCTGCACGGGTCTGCAGGAGGTGCAGAAGCAGGACTTTAATGATCAGTCTTCCAAGAAAGAAGGCAGTGATAAATATGTTTGGCACTGGTGTGTGTAAATATTATTGTTGGGCAGATTGGGGTGGATGGATCGACAGGAAAAAAGGACGCTTCACCCCCAGGATTGCGCCTTCTGATGTGCGACTGGCATTTTCTGCAATAAAGGCCATTCCTTATGCTGCAAACCAAAAACAGGAGGGCACAGACATTTTTCAGTATAAATTGCTTTAGCCTGCACAGTCATCGTTTTTGCTGCCTTATAATTGGCAGGTATTTAATTAGCTGAGGAGTGTTTCCACGTCTTCCTACTAAGTGGAAAGTTAGAAACTCCCTATCAGTGAATACTCCTTGAGTCCCTCCAAAGCCTGTCACTGCAACTCAGCTTAACATCAGCACACAAAATACATCAGACGCTTCAGTGCAAGTTTGCACAGATGCTCCAACATCTGTCCAATTTGGACAACTTGGTTAGCTGAGGGCAGGGGTGTTGCTGGAGGTGTGAGATAAAGTCGGCTGCCTGGGTTTCTTGGGGAGCACCCTATCCTTTGTGTTGCCCAGTTGTACAGAGATAAGGTGGGATGGGGAGGAGGGAGGAGAGAGCTTAATAAAGAAATGTTGCTGGGGGCAGAGAGGTTTCCACTAGCCTGTATCTCGGAAAGACATTTTCATTAATAGAAAGTGGGTTTAAAAGGTTTTGATAGCAATCTCTCCTTGCACAAGTTCCAGGGGCTGGCAGAGTATTTGGTTACCAGCGTAGCTTTGGTTAAATACATCTTCAGCAGCAAAGCTGGGAAATGACTCCCCCTCCTCCCCCGTGACCTGCTTTCCTGAGAAAAGCACAAGCAGATCTGTGTCGCTCCGCTCAGCACCTGCTCCTTATTCCTGCTCTTTGCAAAATGCTGGGGTGCGGGTCAGGCATGTCTTTTCTCCCAGCCAGCTCCATCGGCAGGGGAAAGTAGGAATTAGAGCAAACCCAACAACAGTCACGTTACCCACATAAAACCATTGGGCTTGCGTGGTGGGGAAATCTTCCAGCAGGAAAACCTCTGCCAGCTTTGCAGGTCTGGAGCTTGATTTGTGTTTCAACCTCCTGACAGTCCAGCCAGGCTTTTAACGGGCTGGAGAATGGAAGTTAGCTCCACTGCTCTCTAGTTTCACTACGACCCTGAGCTTTGCTGTCTGTAGCTTTCTGCATCCCTGCAACCTCACTGCTGTCATGCATGTCAAATTGTGACAAGGTACCGTTCCTAGCAGCGTGGCTTGGGGCTGAGAGGGGATCGATGAATCCAGCCGCCTCTCTGCTTGCTGCTCTGCTCCCAGCTGAGCAGTGCAGCCCCGCTGAGGCATCTCACCCTCTCCCTCTGATTGATCTGGGTCCTGCCCACCAGGGAGCTGTTTACATCGACACCCCCCCACCACCACCACCCTGAGAAACCGTCTGATCAGCACCCAGGAGTGCTGGGAACAGGTTGTTCAAGGAGAGGGGGCAGCACGATCTTAAACCTCAGCGTTTATTTATTAGCATCTATTTAGCCACTAGTGCACCAGCCCCCTCACTGCATTAGCATCATCTTTATTTCCCAGAGGTTTCCTCCTCTTCTACTAATGTAAATCCAAAGCAAACCCCGTAGTAGATACCTTTATACACCCACGTAAGTCAAGTCATAAATCACACTGGTCCCACCAGGGTGGGCTTCTGTGGTTTGCTTTACATTTTATTTACCCCCTCCCACTCAAAACCTGTAACAAATTAGCATATAATGCGAAAGGACATCTATAGTGGCTGTAGATGCAGAATAACGATGAGGAGGTGGTAAGCAGCGATGCAGCATTCCTGAACCAGGATCCAAATGACCTTCAGGAATGGGCAGGTGCTGCTTTCTGAAATTTGAACTAGGGACAAGGGAGGCACTCCGTGCCTTCAAGGGGCTGTGAGCTCTGCTTCTCTTGGCTGCTCCACTTCCATGAAATGCTCATTTTGCAGAGTGCAAAGGAAAAGGAGGCCAAAAGGAAAGGAAGGAGCAAAGGAAAGCACTGGCAGAGAAAAATGTGCAGCTAGCAGAACTCACACTGACTAAACCTTCTCATCTGCAGAGCAGCATCCCTGTGTGCATGTGTGTGCGTGTGTGCCTGACTCTTGCTACTGTCACCTGGCTCTCTGAACTCCTAATCGCTCCTCGGGCCTGATTCAGAGCTCACTGATGTACAGTTGTAAGCTTCAAGTGGGTCTTTGATTTTGATTTTGGTGTTTTCCTGAGGTTCTGATCAGAGGATAATCGTGCCCGTGTAAGCAAGGCTCAGCGCTCTGGCTGGCTGGCTGGGGAGCGGGGTTGGGCCATAGCAGACAAGCTAACACAGCCAGAAGTAACCTGCTGTCATTGTGGTCTGTACAGCCGCTACCAAGCCTCTATTGCCTGGGAGAACCTTACTAGTATATTTGAAAGACGTGATAAAAACAGTTCAGGGTTTTAAAAATGTTAATCCCACGACCTCCTCCAGTTCCTCCACCCCCTTCCTTACACTTATAAAACCAGGGTCTTAGATGCTCCATTGCAAAATGTGAGTTGCTTGTGCTGAAAGGAGGTGGCAATGCATAAGTGACCTTTCTCCCAGCAATCCCAGAGCGGTGATGTGAAATGGTGCAAACACGTAATGTGCTGTGATGGGACAAGTATCTTCTGCACCCAGAGGCTGAGCTGAAGGGTGACCGGCTTCACCTGCTTGCAGTTTGATGGGGATGTTTGCTGAGCTCTCTTGCTTTCGGCTGCAAAGAAGAAGGTGTGAAAGGTGCGATTTCACTTCGAGCTGCCCACCATTCCTTTGGAGTTATTTGGCAATTCCTTTGGAGTTATTTGGCAAGAGATAGATTAGGAAATGCTCAGTGAACAGACAGCCCCAAAGGACACAGCAGCTCCCCTGGAATCAGAATAATTTCAAAATACCCCCAGAATTTGTTTGTACAGCACCAAGCCCTTCTCAGAGGATTTCTTGCACCCTTTCCCCTTTACCTCAGCCAACCCATGATTTTCCATTTTTTAGTGTGATTGCCTTTGCTCTGCTTTTAATGCGCCTTCTCAGCTGGAAACACTGGAGCATGAAGCTAGCCAGGGTTCCCAGGTCCAGATATATCTGTTACTGTGATCCAGTTGCATCTGTGAGGACTTTATTCTTAGGAGATTTGTCGGGGTTTTGCTGAGTGCATTGGAGTAATTTGTACCTTTAAAGGACTGCATCTCCCTCTTGGTTACGGTTAATCTTTAATCCAGCATCTTCATCTTTGCCTGCAGCACCTTAATTTGGCTTCTTGATTTAATTTCTTTTACCGTCTGCTACCTCCTCCTATTCCCAGCCCCTCTGTCATCTGCCTGATTTATTTTTCTTTGTCTCTTTATCCACTAGCCCTGCACTCAGCCATTAAAATTTTCTGATTTAGGTTTCTGAGAAGCAGTGTACCCTGGAGCTAGTGTTTTGGTGGTGAGAGAATCATCCTTCTTCCCAACCTGGCCCTGGGGCCTCCTGTACTCTTCAAGACAGGGCTGGGACATTGGCAGCAGTGTTTGTTTGCTGTTTTGCAAAGTGCTGCTTATAGGTAGACAAGAGGCAGTCTGTGTCTCCATCCCTGACTTTGCCATGAAAAGTTGGGAAGAGTATCAAGATTATAGGGTCATTTCAGAGAGGAGGAGGCTGAAAAAGGAGAGCACAAGGGACAGGGGATCTGGACCAGAGCTGGGATTCGCAGGTTTTTTAATTCGGAGCTAATAACACACTTTCATCTTCCTTTCCCCTTTCAGTTGCATGCACCAGAGCAATGTTTAAAATCCCCAGCTGGACATGCAGAGGCAAGCCTGCTGCCCTGTCACTGTCAGGGTTTGGCGTGAGCAGCCATGGGATGACGGCTGTGCTCCTGTCCCCATGCCAGCTAACCATCCTTCTGCTCCCCTGAGCTCTGGCTGAAGGCTTGTGGGGGAGCTCTGAGTCCTTTTAGGCTCTGTTGGGGTCATCTAGGAAGATGCGACTGCTGAACTGCAAACAGGACATCGATGCTGCCATGTCTGAGGCAGCCTGACCGTACCCTAAAGAGTATGTGAGATATCTCTTACCAGGTGTTTGTATTGCTCTCCCTGTCTTTAAACTGAGTACTTTTGTACACCCTTGGCTAGCCAAAGGGAGCGTTTCCAGCTTGTTAACTGCTGGCTGTAATGTCTTAACACTTGTTTTGGCATCTGGTATGCTCACCAAAAGCATTTATTACCTTGTTTCCCCATTCTTCCCAAGTGTCCTTTCCCATGAGACCTGAGCATGGCACCATGATGCCCAGGTGTAGAAAAGGCTGTACTCTGCTAATGCGCTCAGTTCCTCTGAGGATTTTCCCCGAAATGTTTTCAGTACATACGACAAGGGTGCTGCTTATCACTTTAGTGCACTGAGTATCGTCTTCTGTGTAATGAGGAAAATTTCCCAGTTTCTCAGAAATGATCATAAGATGATTGTCTGTTGTACAAGGCAGAGAAAGGATTGCCTGCACCACATATGGGTAAATGCCTGCCGTGGAGCCACATCATTTTATAAACAGAAAAGCAGAGTACCCATCTTTTGGACCGTGATCCAGCTTGAGTCTTCCTAGCATGAGAAGGACTGACTGCATAACCAGCTACAAGTCTTTAACGTCTCAGACATCTCATAGTAATTGAGAAATTACAGCTAGAAAGCTGATATGAAAGCTGAGAGGGTAAGCTGAACATTTTCATGTCCAGCTGGAACATACACTCTTTCTACACGTTTGCTAAAGCAGGCAATTTCAGGAGGGTCGTGCAATATGGTACAACAAGTGCGTGACAGCCCATTCAACACAGTCCTTGCTCCCATTCTTGTTTTGCAAGACCTGCCAAAACATTTCCATGCAAGTGCTCCAGTCAAGGACACCAGAGGAGCTGCCCCAAGAGAGAACGGTCCTGCAAAGCCTGGATAAGCAACTGTGAATGTCACGCAGAGGTGGGAGGGAGACAGATATATCACTCACTGATTTCACCTTGTCCTCTGTTGGAAAGAAGCCCTATATGATAATGAGACCCGCCATTTTACTGCTCATCTTTCCATTCACCTGTTGTCCCGGTGGTACACTTCCCTCCACTCAGGAAAGTCAACTTCAGAAAGTTCCAACCTCTATTTATGGTATTTTCACAGTAGCTCCTGTTTTCACCTTTTTCCCAAGACAACCCTGGTACCTAACGAACTATTTGTTGCTCTGATATTCCAATGGAGAAGGAAAGCTCTGACTTTGCCCCAAAATAAGGTTAGGAGGTATAGCCTGTGCTTCTTGCATTGGAGGGATTCCAGAAATACTGTAACGATGCTTTTAGCTCCAGATAGCAATGGTGAGTTTAAGAACAGAGGCTAAAACCTAGGAGGGATAAATCATTGATCTATTGTGGGAAGTAGTCCAAGGTCATCTTCTGCAGTCACTGACAGGTAAGCCAACCTGATGATATCAGTTCTTGCAGTGTAGCTAAATCTGAGAATGATTTTTCTTTTTTCTTAAAGCTCTGAAGTCATGGAATTATAGGGAGCTGTAGGCTTTTCTGTTTCTGTTTCACAGGGTTCTGGAGAGGAACATTAAAATATCATCCTTTTAAAGGAAAAATCCACAAGACAAAGAGACTTCAAATATGCAATACAAAAAAAAAAAAAGAAAAAAGAAAACCTTGTGATACTTCAAGCCTAATTCCTGATGTTGTGTGTAAGTTGAGCTGTGATACTGTGGAAGAGATCAGATCTGTAATTATTAAGCAACCACTAGAAGTGGGGCCAGGAAGGAATATTTCTTCAGGTTCGATGAGCAGGAGGTATTGAACTGGTTTCCTCTGTAACATTAATATTGTGACACCTCACAGGGATTTTCACATTTGTTTGTTTTAAAGGCCAAGGAAGCTAACAGTGCCTTTTGTTTCTCCATTTCTTCTCTACGGCCCATTGTAGTCCATGATGCCAGGTCTTCTGTATTAAAGCTTTGACATTAGTGTCATTGTGTTGAGGATTGTTCAGTGGCTTACTGGGTAGGACACATGGGGCAGAGTGGTCCTTCTGGGGGTCCATCTTGATGAAACATCCATCCTGTGGCTGCCTTTGGAAAGGAAGTTTGGCAGGGAAGTGCAAGAAAACTGCAATCGCAGGGTGTGGAACCAGTAGCCACGTTCTCCTCTCCCATCCCACCCTTCCTTGTGCACTGGGGCAGGTCTTCAGAGACCAAGGCATGGTGCAAGTTTCATCTTCAGGAGGTGATGTCTGCATATCAGGCCTTCTTCTGGAGCTGTGGAGCTCGGACATGTAGGGTGAGAGAGCTCATTAATTATCAACCACACGCTCTGGACCAGGAGGCTGACGATGTTGGGAAGTGCTAAGCTTCCTCTCCAGTGCGATAGTGTGGCCTTCTGATGAGAGTCATTACAGCTCAGCTTCAGCTGTATTTATGGTGTCTGAAGAGATTATCTCCAGATAATCTTACGGGTATTTAGCCAGCCATATGCTTTATTTCAGTGGTAATATGTATTTCTTTGTGCGTTTTAACATTGTTTATGTTAATTAAGTCTTCAGACTGGATGCTGCATATGGGCTGCTTCATTTTTTTTCTGGGGCTAATTTGCAGATAGTAAGTAACCTTGTCCCCTGCAAAATGCTCCAATTCAGTTAGCTGTGATTATGAATTCACAGCTGGGAGAAGGCCTTGCTTTTAACCTCCTTATAACTTTCTCTTCCTGTCCCTCCCTTCCCACCCCCTGCAAAAGAAAAGGGCCTACAGAAAATCCCAAATATCCCTCACGTCCCATAGGTCACAAATCTTTTCATAAATCACCATTGTCTTCATTTTTCTTTGTCAGTTTTGAAGTAAATCAGCTGAAAATACCTGGAATTAGGGGCCTCTGCAAAAAAAAACCAACACATTAATATTCCTGCTCTGGTTTCATTTTCCTTGCACCAAGCAACTGGATCAATAGTAGACTTTTTTTTCCCTTTTTTTCCATTTTCATTGTTTTTTCTAAAGAACTAATTTAATAATAGTTGCTAATCTCATTATTGATTCTTTCCTACCGGCAGAAAATTGTTTTGTTCAGTGCCAGGTCTATGCTGTCGGGGTAGAGGTGAGAAAAAGGTCATCAGTGCAAACAAAACTCATAAGGAGAGAGAGGTATCTCAGCAGTTGAGCACAAAGTTTAGAGTGGCTCCAGAGACCTGGTGATTGGGTTTTTTTTCTATGAAGAAAGCAGGGAACCCAGCCAAAGGATGTATGGATGCGTTTATTGACTGGAAGGCAATGTTGCTGAGTAGTTTTAGGAGTGACTGCTTACTCCAAAGACCAGAGCTCTGTTAATGCCCTCTTACATGACTGTATTTATTTGCATCTCTTCTGTGTGCCTCAGTTTCCTTAACATAGGATGGTTTGGGTTGGAAGGGACCTTTAGAGGCCACCTAGTTCAACCCCCTGCAATAAGCAGGGGCATCTTCAACTAGACCAGGTTGCTCAGAGCCCCGTCCAACCTGACCTTGAGTGTTTCCAGGGATGGGGCATCTACCACCTCTCTGGGCAACCTGGGCCAGTGTCTCACCACCCTCATTGTAAAAAAATTTCTTCCTTAGATCTAGTCTGAATCTATCTTCTTTTAGCTTAAAACGATCACCCCTTGTCCTTTTGCTACAGACCCTGCTAAAATGTCTGTCCCCATCTTTCTTGGAAGCCTCCTTGAAGTATTGTAAGACCACAATAAGGTCTCCCCGCAACCTTTTCTGCTCCAGTCTCAACAACCCCAACTCTCTCAGCCCGTCCTTGTAGGAGAGG
>VZTV01017012.1:0-12008 GCA_013400875.1 Anhinga rufa | reverse complement strand
ACCGTTCTGTGATTCTGTGTTCCCTATTCTGAGCTCAGTAACTTAGTTCTGCCTGAAGTATTAAATCCTTTAACACCATGATTATAACAAACTTACAGCTATATAATATTTCCATATTTACATATGCCATTGCTAATCATTGCAATCTATTAGGAATTGGTTAATTATTTATAACTATTATTATGCACTCTGACTGTGTGAAAAAAAGCAGATCTTCATGACAGAAAACTATTATGTAACATTTTCTTCTTTTGTATGTATTTACTTGTAGGCAGACTTTTTGGGTTCCGGTTACCTGGATTGAGACTTTTAACATACAGAAAGCAATCCTTACCACAGGAAGACCCTGATGCAGTGATAGTCGATTCATCTAAGCACAGCGATGACTCAGTGGCTATGAAGCACTTTAAATCACCTACAAAAGAAAGCTGTAGTCCTTCAGAAGTGGATGATACAAAAGCACTGATTCAACCCAGTAAATGTTCACCTTTGGTTAATATATCAGGACCTCTTGACCATTCATCACCTAAACAGCAATGGGACAGACTTTACCCTGACATGATACAGACAAGCAATCCACTAACCCACTCCAGATCAAAGGAAAGCATTTGTAGTATACGGAGAGCGTCTTCAGTACATGATATAGAAGGCTTTAACGTCCATCCCAAGAACATTTTTAGGGACCGTCACGCAAGCGAAGGTATGGTAGAAAGTCAATCAGTATTCTCTGATGTATTAAGAATGGAATTATTGCAATTTTTCAGAGTAATTATCATTACTTTGTATGCAAAACTAAATATAATCAGCTGTATACATTCAAAGGCACACTAAAAATATTAAGGGCCCAAATATGCCAGGCTTATTTACACTAAATACTGCTTTTCATGTCTAAGCAGACCAATGAAATCATGGGGTTGCTCTTAGAGTACTGTCTTCTGTATAGGGATATAGCAAAATCGGGCCCAACATTCCTAAAGCTAATATTGGTATTTGGGGGGAAAAATATCAGGTGATCAAGTTAAAATTGCACGCACAGTTCTGTCCCATATTCACATATATTAGATTGTCTTTGTATGAAATCCTACTTCAGAGACTGATCAGTTTATTTTTCTTAAATCTGTAATGTGTACATTGTATATTCACTGATCCAACACTGAGACATGCTTTTTCTGCCACACTGGAGAAAATATCCTCAGCAACTCCATTGAAATACTTTGTGAAATGGTGAAATGCTTAGTGTAAAATTCATGTAAGTGTGCTTTTCTCTTTGTGTTAGTGTATTCTTGCAACCAGCAAAATTTACAAAGGTGTTCTCTCTGCCTTCTTTTTCTACTGTCTCTCCTGATTACACAAAGTCATGGAGTGTGGTCCATGAGTTCTTGTTGGAGGCAGGGAGTTTGAGAAACTTGGGAAACAGCTTACCAAGCAGGTGTTTGAAAGCCCTGTGAATGGAGAGGCACCTTTGAAGCTCGCTTTTGCAGAAAAGTGACACATATGCAATGCTTTTGCAGCTACTGTTGGTCTAATGACTTAAATAGCATACTTTTTGCATACAACCAGATGACAAGGAATGTATGTGGAATATTTTAAGATTTCAAAAACATGTGTCATGGAAGACTGTGCACAGATTCATAAATTAGCAAGAAAATTAATTTTCATTTTCACTTTTTTTCTGCTATTCATTGACTGCAAGTGTAAAATTCCTTTAAGTTACCCTGCCTTTTGGAAGGTCCACATCAAGGGCTCTTCACTTCCGTACATCTTCTAAAATATAAGTCTGATTACTCCTCTGCCACCCGGATTAACTCCTGGAATAGCAGAACTAATTGTTCCTTCCAGTTACTCTTCCTGTATTAAATATAATGGGTAAATGCTTCTTTTCTCATTTCTGTTTCTTTTGGACTCTGATTTATTTCAGTTCAAATGAACCTGAAAATTCAAGTAAATCCAACTTAAACCATACCATTTTTCTATATTTCATGTTCACATTGAAGCCAAAATTTCAAGATCAGGATGTAGAGGCAAAAATCTCCAAGGTTGAACCTTGGCATGTCTTTTGGACCATTCCATAAGCTTCATCTTGGTTTCAACTTCCCCAGATATTTAAACTAACCTTTCAAGTAAAACACATTTAAAGATATCTGTTTTGTCAATTGCTATATTCAGAACTTATTCTCATTAAAGTACTTCCCAATTGGTCATTTTTCATATAGTTATATGATGAAAATATATAAAAATCAGTTTGAATATTAAGTTTCTTGGTTATGGTGGTACAAAGCTCATGCAGAAATTGCCACATAATTTAATACTTACTGTGTGGAGGAGCAAAAATTTCTAGCTCCATTTCACTGAATAATATTTTCCAGATATTAAATACTAAGGAAAATAAACTTCACTATGAGGAGTCAATAATCCATTTGAATTCATATGGCCTCTCATGTGATGTGATCATTTACAGTGTAAACAGATAAAAGCCTGCCACTCTGGTTTCACTTTGCATAAGCTACAAAATAGTTGAGAATCTGGCCCCAAGTTTAGGTCATACATGTGCATTCCAAAAAAATACAGCAGAACAGAGGATGGCTTTTAGAATTGCATTAGAATTAGTAACCATCCTTGGTGCCATCTGCTTCCAAGCATATTAGAATTTGGCACCTTATGCTGAAAAGATGTTTAAATTTAGCTAGCAAGTCCTGCTTGCCTTAATCAACAGTAAGCCATAAAACCCTATTGTTGCTATAAAATTATCCATGCAAGTTAGGCAACCAGGATTCAGTCTAAACCATCTTCTCTGGACTCACAGATTCTGAGCAGAAGCTGTAGATACCGTACTGGAGAATGTAAAGCCCTAAGTAAAAGTGAAGTACAATAAGTAAAATAAACTATAGTCCCAACAGGCTAAATTATGGGGCCTTTGATGCTTCAAAATGTATTACCCAAAGAACCATAAGGTTTAATATATTTCCCATTTTTATTTTGTTTATTGATCCAAATCATTCTGAATTTTCCTGAACCCACTGAAAACTACTACTCTGTCTGAAAATGCAATTCAGGATTCAGATTTCATTTTTTTCCACCTCTTCCTGTTCAAATAATAGTAACTGAAACAGCATAACAGAATTCTGACAGAAGAGAATAGTATTATTTAAGTCAATACTAACTACACTAATTCACCCATGGTCCACAGTCATTTTTTTTATTTTTTTTTTAAGATAAGGCAATTGAGAATAATGTTAATTTAGGCCTAGTTGCCTATCACTTTAAAATTATCATAGCTGTGGCCATTATATGCTGAGTATATTAAATCATTTGAGCATACTCAATTGAATTCAATTCTAAATTTGCCTATTTGACAGCAAAAGCGGAAGGGCAGGAACTGTGTCTTCCACCCTCTGCCCAAACTCCAACCAAGCCCTTCTCAAAGAAACACCAGCAATCCAGATTTTCAGGCAGGTACATGTTCACAGGGACTCTTCAGGAATTTTATTCTCTTCAGAAAGTGACCTCAGTAACATCCCTGCAGTCTTCTGATAAAACAGCAAGCTTTTGAGCCTAACTCAGCCTACAAAATCTGCATTACTGCTACAGATGCCTGGCACAGAAAGGTGTCAGGCTGAGAGGAACTAAATACACACCCACACCCGTGGTGCAGAGGGCCCAGCATGATGTCCTGTGCTCCCCAGTCCTCAGGAAGCTGAGGAAAAGCCAGAGAGGCAGCAGGTGCGACATGACGCCACAGAGAAGGCCCAAGGTCACCTCTGATTCCCCTCACAGGAGAAGGCCAAAGCCTTTCTCCAGAGTGGGGCTGATGCAATCCCTCTGCAGGGACAGGGCTGCTTCTGGGGCAGACAGGGGCACAGCTGCCTCAGCCCTCAGAGGCAGCTTGTCAGTGGGCGACAACCGCAGGTGAATATTAGCTTGAGCCCAATGCACCTTTGAAAGCTGGTAAGCTGGTCACAGTGGCCAGCAGCACACAGGGAGAGGGCAGCATCCTGCGCCTGGCCCCTCGCTCCTTGCCAGCCCTGGCGCCCTCGCCCACCCTCACCCCGCCGGTGCTGCCGCAGCCTGGCAGAGACACAGCGCAAAGGGAGGGCGGCCTGTGGGTCGTGTTGTACACCCGCAGTAGGGGTGGCATCTAACTATCCACCTGCGTGGCTTCTTTAAAATAATAATTAATAATAACAAGAGCAACAACAATAATAATATCCTCCCTAAAGAGGTTTGATCTCATGAGAGGATTCAGGGCTGGGTATGCCTGTGAGCACAGAGAGCTGTGCCACTTGTTACATTGCGGAAGGGCACCTAAGAGCTTAAGAAAGGTTTAAGGCATATCTTTCTCCTCAGTGTTTTTCCAGTATTTACTCAGAAAGGCACTGCTCAGCTTGCTGCCATGGTAAAAACTTCTCCTTCTGTGATTCCTGGGCAGGCGCGATGCCTGGGGGTCTCGCAGCCCCATGCCCCACGCAGCCAGCCGGCCTGCGCTACCACCCACAGCCGTGGGTGCCTCAGCCCCACTTACCTAATTACCACTAATTACCACTTCATGGGTTAGCACTTTTGACCTCCAACCCAGAGCTGGACTTGTGGAGAAACAATTTTGTCATGTTGCTGTTAAGGCAAGTTAGCTAGAGCCAGTCGTACTACTTGGTGGTCTATGCCAAACTGTTGCAGATGTTCTCTCAGTTGTCAAAGTGACTTCGTCTTGACTAAAAGTCTACATAATATAATCAATGAGGTGCAAAAATATTTCAATTCAAACCACATACATATTTTGAAGCAATATTTTCTGCTTTTTCTGATGTAGATTTTAGTTGTCTTTTTTCTCTCTTTTTCTTCACTTTTATTATGCTGAAAACCAGACAATGGTCGCAATGTCAAAGGTAAAGTATACATCTAGACTGTACCTTCCAGTGTTTCAAACAGCCACACTTTTTGGCATGTTACTTTGCCTGCTGTATGAAATGTTCAAATGCAACATTCTCATGCTGACCTCTCTAGGGCCAGGTGCATTACTTAAATTATATTTGTTAAACACTTATTTGTTCTCTTAACTATTGTCTCAAAACACTAACTACCAATCCCTGGAAAAAGTGAAGGCATAGTTAAACTGTCATTTAACTTAATTATCTGTTAATTCAAAAAAGAAAGGGAGGGAGAAAGAACAAGTTATTTAACTCAGTGCTGTTGTCCTTAAGCAGGCAAAACTTCTCTTGAAGCTACCAGGAGTTTTACCTGTGAAAGTATGTGTAATCGGGCGGGGCCACTAACAATTTATTGTTATAAGCTGCTTAGTTTTCAGTTAACTATCTCAAAAATTAAATAACTGGTAATCCTGAGCCTTGTGGAAGTATCTTCACTTATTCCTCTTTTGTCTCCTTAAAACTAGTTTCACGTTCCTGGATGGCAGGGGGTATGGTTTCAAGCTTCCTGTAGTATTAAAATGTGCATGCATGAACTTCATTGCCAATTTCATGTCTAAATAATATTTAGTGCAGTTACAAAATTGTTTCTATTCACCAGCACTGAGCTTCAAATTTTAGAAGCAATTTGAACATAATTCTTAAGTGATTTCCTCAATTTCTAGAAAAGAATTACTAAAATGTTCGGTTTAATTGCAATATTTGTAGTTATGTCAGAAAACTGGTTTGTGACTTCATGCATGATGCAAAAAGTGTGTGTACCTGGTAAAGTCTTCTCCCTAAACTGCATGCAGTGCATGACCTAGGTTCTGTAAAGCTACTCATGGACTATGAAATCATCGCATTTGCTTCATGTGTATGTTGGCAAAATCTTGGGGAAAAAAATGCAGCCTCTGTACTGTAAAACAACCTTTATAAATGTATTTACTGCTGGTGCAAGATGACAGACTGACAGCTCAGGACAGTGAAATCATTTCTCAGTGCATTGTGTAAACAGGGACAATGGAATCCTACCATAAAAATTAAGAGCTCAAACTTATCCTTAAAGAATCTCCTTTGTAGGGTAGACAGAAGCATGACATTCTCCCTGCTTATTCAGTTCTTGGCCACTCTGCTGAAACTGTCAGTCAGGGTGCCAATTAGTGTCAATTGTGATTGCGATTTGTTATGGCCCTCTTTTTCTGCTTCCTGCTATGACAGTATAGCAAAGGTCCACTAGCGGTCAAGTATCAGCTCACTTAAACTAGTCATGCTAGTCAGTTAATTACCATTATCAATGAGGTACATATATACCTTTCACCACTTTCTAAAGCAAAAGAAGGTGGATAAAAAAAAGAGTTTTATTCTCATGTGCAATTAGCTTAAGTCTAATATCATGCGCTAGGGCATCTTAGGTAGCAAAGGATAGAGTAATTCCCTTTGGAACAGAAGCAATAAAAGATTTAAATCCCAGAAAGCAAAACTTCAATACAATTTAAGCATCTATAAAGTTACTGCAAAGAAAAAAAAATCTTATCTACTATCTAATCAAGGATTTACCTAAGCTCCCTTAGTTTCCTCTTACTTTTGAGTTCTTTAGGTACCAAGAATCTTGTTCATCTGACAAATGGCCCCAACTTGATACTGCACTCATGTCTAAGCCTACTTGATATTCAAAAACTATTAATTGTTACAACTGTGTAGGGAAGTAGAGCTGAAAAACTGCAAGTCTGGCCATACATATGTAGCACACACCAGCTAGATTAGCCACTTCACTGATGTGTAAGAAGATTGTGAGCCCTGATTTATTCTGAAGACCACTTTTTAACAGACTCACGTAGATGATGTGGAAGATAAATTCAGGTCCTACCTGGACCAAATGGTGTTCAAACATAATATTCCAAGTTCGTGGTAGTGTCCTCAGTACCAGGCTTTTTAGCAGTCCTTATGGGGGGAAGGTAGTGCTTTCTTCCTTTTTCCAGTGAAGTTGTTCCACAAAGAATATACTAGGTTCATTGGTCTAAGGAGAAAAAGAAGGACTGATTTAGTAGCTTAGTGGCTGGAGCACTCACCCAGAAATTTTTGTTTATCTTACATCAAACAATCATTGGACAAAATACAGAAAGTTTTGAGAGCAGAACCACCAGATTGATATCTCCCAGGGGAGCACATGAACTGTTAGTCTAGAGCATCGTGCCCTCCCGTGTCATCTTGAATTCCTTTCTGCACAGTGGCACAATTTGAAATGGAGTAGTAGAGGTTTTCTATCTCTGGCCCAGATTATCATATAATTAACATGAATTTAGGAGGTAGAAAGCATGTATATAGATCCTTTTAAGCTAAGAAAACAAATTAAAAGTCTGGTTCTTCAGCAAGCAAACTAAGCCAGGTATGAGGGAAGACCAGATCCCACTTAAAGAATTAAAAAAAAAAAAAAACAAGAAAAAAAAAGTAGAATTCAACACTGCCTGAAGCATTTCCCCACAGCTATCTCCAGGCAGCTGGTTACTTTGAATTTCACTCATTCACACATTGCAAATACAATCCCACTGTTCTGCTGTTGATTCTGCAATTTACCTTATAGGCCTAATCCTGTCCCATGGGCTGTTCCTGAATCATAGCACCAGTTCTTGTTTCCTTCCCAAGAAGCCAAAAAAAACCAAAAAAAAAAGTAGAAAAAAAACCCATCGGGTTGTTGACCATAATAGAATTAGGATGCCGTAAGTTTCTCATGTGGATCTGAGAAATACCCTTCAATCCCACACTTCAGATACATTGTTACTGACTGCAAAACCTGGACTTTTTTCTTAAATCCATAACTGGCTCTAACTCTCACTGTCTAAACATCTTTATAACTTTTTTTGCCAGTATTATTCTCAGATACAAATTTTCATTAATATGAATATTTTTTGCTTCTGGACCAACTTTATGATGACAGTACAAAATAAGTATACTGGTCAGTTATATTGCTTTCTTGTTGTACAAAGAACTCCATTCAATATTGAAAAGAATAATCATAATGGATAAGTACCTCATGAAGTATACAGACTCCATATTTTTTACCTATCATGATGCACTAAAGTAATATAAGATATTTAATTGTATATTAAATACTCCATTAATATTCTACATACGGATATCCCTATTGTTTGGAATAATCTGTTGGTAATGACAACTGAAGAAACACATTTTGTGAGTTTGTGATACTTCAAAATTAAAGGCTTTTAGGACAATGTTAGGTTAATATTTCCATTGACTAATTATGGAGTTACTTGAGTCAACACGGGTAGAGCAGGAGTCTACTCAATTTTCCAGTTTACCAAAAGGCATTTGTGAACTATCATGTAAGCGTGAGCAACAGTACGGATGTGATAATAGGGCCTTTGTTCAGTCCAGACACTCTTATATAATCGTGTGTCTTATTTTTTCTTTTATAAACAAATGAGAATATAGTCTTTATATTCAGCCAGAGTTATAATGGAGCATACCAGCATACCCAGTAACATGAAAACAAGTAAGGATGGATGCATTATGTGCTCTGCAATCCATGGACTTTATAAAAAATATTGGGGGCTATATGTAAATGAAATTTAATCTTTACATACAATACTAAATTTGATTTATTCTCATTAGCAATAGTTATTTTTAAAATGTAGGTAAATTTTGCTATTAACAAGTACTGTAGTGAAAAATAGTTAACTACACTTTTAACATATCCCACTTAAACATTAATGATAACTTATTTCTCTGCATTTGTCAAGTACTAAATATGTGTTCTGATTTTTCAGGGCCTTTTAATCATATCAAGTCAAGTCTGTTGGGATCCACATCGGATTCAAATCTCAACAAATACAGTACAATCAACAAAATTCCTCAACTCACACTGAACTTTTCAGATATCAAAAGTGAAAAAAAATCTTCATCTCCTCCTTCTTCAGAGAAAGCAATTATTGCACCTAAGGTGAAAGACCGAACGCACAATGTAACAGAGAAGGTTACCCAGGTAAGGTAATAGCCATTATTTTAGAACCTTTTCAGTTTTATGGAGCCAATTATCAGTGTATTCAATAGATTGTTACTCTTTTCATGAATGATTTGGATATCTCCAAGACAATTTGAAGGGTTTGAGCTGTTCCTTACTTTACCTCCAATTCAGTTGCACATGAGGTAGATGATACTGCTAACAAAGAAAATATTTCAGTTTTCTATTCTTCAATGGAAAAAAGCTGTTATGCACCAAGTGCCCCAAATAGATCCACTAATTTCAGTGATTCCTGTCAGTCATAAATGTTAGTTTAATTCTTTTTTTCTTTTTCTAAGCTGTATGAATTGCTGATTAGTGCAAGGCACAACATGGTAACAAATGTTAGGTGATTGTGCCACTGGTAGAGGTATCATAGTTACATCTTGTTATTTCTCTTCCTGTTCTTTGGATTTTCATAATGCTCTTTCCTGTGAGTATCTTTTCCTTATGCATATATCAAAAAGCCTGTCAACAAAATGAAAAGCAAATACCTTTGGACTAGATGTATGATATATTCTGTCATACTTGGAAATGAGGCATACGACTGAAACAAAACTGAACACAATTCCAGATAGCATATTTCTTCACTCTAAGGCAGATACCGTGCCCTCTGAATGCAACAGAACTTTTCAGCTAAATTCAGTATCAATGTTATATTTATGCTCTAGTGTCATATGGAGATTGACAAGGACAGGCTACCAGTGTGCAACATACTGAAAAAAAATACTAAGACATGACGGTATCCCAAATAACTTTTATAGTCTTAGTAAGCAGAGGGTCAGCCCTTTAATGGCCATCCATGGACAGACTGAAAGAGGTGACAAGTGCTTTGTATGAGAATGCAGATAAAGATTCCATAAGGAAGATCATGCGAAGAGTAGCTTTTGACTTACTGCTGACCTGCCTTCCATAGACCAGACTGCAGCTTCTCTACGTTGGTACTATGCCAGAAATTTTCCATGCTTCTACTCCCTTTGATGGATATAAAAAGGAATGTATTGTACACCCTCCTAGAGAAATAGAGATAAAAGTTCTATCCGTTCCATCTTGAGATCAGTTAGTGCCTAAAAAGTAATTGGATTTTTATCTTTCATATATTTTGTCTTTGATAGCTAACTTGAATCTGCAACCATTGTACTTCTTCCCTGGTCAGTTGTGAAAGATTTAATCTCTTCTGGATCCATTTTGATATGTTTTAAATTATTCATAGTACTTATACATAGAAATATTTTCACAGAAAATATGACAAAAACTCAAGTTACATTAAAAAGACTATTTTTTCAAAGTTATGTAAGCATAACCCAAGCTTGACTGTTTGTTTCAAAATTCTGACCATGCCAGAACTAATTAGTGCCAGAGTGACAAGTTTGTATGTACTAATGACACTGTTATGGGGTGGGGGAAACAAACTATGTTTACTCTCCAAACAACTTAGATATTATGAAAATGTCCCATATCAATGGCTTGGATCAGCTAAACCTTCCAGCAACATTGATACTAACTACATTCAAAATTAAATTTGAAATGCTCTATAAAATCTTTACACTTCACAAAATACTTCCAATTTAATTTGACATTGGTTTATGTCCTTTTCTAGAACTATCTCAACCAATGTGCAGAATATAATTTGTATAGCAAACTTTGATAATATGCCATTCATCGTAATTGGAATTAATTCCCTACAGCTGTTCCTTTCTCTCTTATTATATTCAGTTATCAATGTTTTTAGCTGCTGTTGCAGCTAAACTCTAGGATTAGGTACAGGGAAAAACTCCAAGGACATATAAATAAATGTAATTCTACTGAATACAATAGCCAAAGATCTAGTTAGCTAGTTATTCATGAATTAGATCAGAAATAGACATTTAGAAGATGCAAGTGGCTTGTTTTAGTCCTGTTTATGTTTCTAATCCCCAGTGATTTCAATATGTTTTATAAGAGTCAGCACTTCAGAGGTTCCACTGCATGTCTGCCTGTGTCTTTAAATCTCTTTGTAAAACTTGTCATAGGCCCACAGATCCATTTTGTATCTGCAGAATAGTGGAAAACTGGGTTTGGAAGGTTTGTGCACAGTGTTGAGAATAGAATATGGCAGAAACGTCAGATGAGATAATTAGGATATGCTGATGCTGGCACAGTCCTCTGATACGTAAATCTGTGAAATAGATCTATGAAACAGACTGGTAAAAATGACCTATTTAATCTGTGGGACAATATCATTAAAAGAGCAAATAAGTATAAAATGGCCATGGTAAGTTAAAAGGTCACCCTTAATCAGAGTAGTGACATTCTGAAATAGTCTTCCAATAAAGCATGTTAGGGCAGGAATTCCAAATGTCTTTAGACAGAGCCTGAGAAATGTATTAAAGGCATAGATAGCATGATGTGCTTTTCTGGGACTGCAGGACTTGGTGACATGGAAGGCCACTTCCAGTCACTTATTGCACCATTCAAACATTCATCCATCTCCCTTTGTACTCTTCATTGTGTATCTCTTTCCCTTTCCTTTCCTCAGCTTTGCTGAGAAATTTGGTCCTGCTGCTGTCACCTGACATTTCCACTGGTATGCACCACACTAAGGTATCAGTGAGCCTCACAGTTGGATCACTGCACTCTGGATTCTCTCTCATGCATCAATAATATCAAACTCAGTATCAGCATCACAGGATACAAAAAGTTCTTCTTCCCAGAGATAATATCTGTATGACTTCTATCATATCGACAAGCTGGGGAAGTAATTCAGGTAGTGAAGACAGTAAAAAAGGAGGGGATGGCACTTTGCTACCTTCACAAGGTAGAGNCATCTTGTTATTTCTCTTCCTGTTCTTTGGATTTTCATAATGCTCTTTCCTGTGAGTATCTTTTCCTTATGCATATATCAAAAAGCCTGTCAACAAAATGAAAAGCAAATACCTTTGGACTAGATGTATGATATATTCTGTCATACTTGGAAATGAGGCATACGACTGAAACAAAACTGAACACAATTCCAGATAGCATATTTCTTCACTCTAAGGCAGATACCGTGCCCTCTGAATGCAACAGAACTTTTCAGCTAAATTCAGTATCAATGTTATATTTATGCT
>VZTV01017009.1:19328-36013 GCA_013400875.1 Anhinga rufa | reverse complement strand
TAAAAAATAACAAAAGGAGAAAATAACAATTGCATAGCAAAGATAAAAAGAGCGGCATTTCGTCCTTCCTCTTGGTCTCATGTAATTAATTTGTTCTGAAGCCTCCTGGCACATTCTCCTCCTGCTGGCACTTTATCTATTTTTTTCTCAGTTTCTTGGGAATATCTTTCTGTAATTACACTTCTCTATTGCCCGATATATTTCCATAATGTACTAGATGACTTTCAGCTACCTCCTACACTCTTCTATAAGAAAAAAGATCTCATGGGTATCATTTCCTGCTTCTTTTACAGCACATTCCTTCTTCATACTTATTTTCTTCTCTTAGCATATTATTAAGAAGGTTTTTAATAATAACAGTGGCAACAAAATAAACAACTGTAGCCAAATAATTTGCAAATAAACAATGTACAAAAAGCAGGCCATAGTCTCTCAAAGATCAGCCTCTGAGTGGTAGATACACAATGAAAGCCTATCACTATCACAACCTTGGTCTGGGGACAAATTACACTCCACATGCTTGAAAAGCACTTCTCTCTCGCAAGGCACAAATCCACAGGGTACATGTCATCTTGAATCAACATTTCCTTTTAGCTGTTTTAGTGCTGTGTGTTGCAATATTGTACCGAGTAAACCGTTTAATTTCCTCATACTTACAACTAGTTTCCTTTTCTGCCCCGACAAGAAAGTAGACTGTAATAGTGATGACATGAGAACTGTTACATACTCTGTCTGTAATTACCTAACTGAATAACAGTACATGACCAGACCACTGTGAAAAGGCCAGTTAAAAACAAAAAGTATATTGAAATATATGTATTGAAAATACACGCACATACAGCAACTTATTTTATGAAATCTTTTTCTCCTAGGGACTGGGAAAGGGACACAGAAATGCTCCACTAGCAAAAAGCATCTTTTCTTACCATTCCCCCTCCAGAAAAGGAAATGTCAGCAACACAGGTTTTCTGAGTAGATCTCAGTACCCCTAGAAGAAGGTCAGTTTGAAAACTTTGGGGACTGCCTACTTGGCCTATACCACATAGCCCAGAAAGAGGATTACCGAGAGAACAACCGCCCCGTTTTACCTTGCGCTGTGTATCCCACAAAGAGGATTAAACAAATAGCCAGGAAAATCCTCCCGTTACATCTGATAAGGAGCTGCATTTTGGCTGACATACCCCCGCTTGCCACCAGCTTTCACCACGGCTTCACACTTCAGAAATACGACAGGGCGAGGAGACCGACTTTTAGAAAAGGTTTCCAAAACCTCAAACCCAACCCATAACCTGCGTCACTGCTTCCTGATTGACGAGAGCGACACATGCACAGAAAAAATCCGGTGCTCTGGCCTCCCAGCCTTCATCACTCAAAAAAAAAATCCCCACTGCCTTTGTCTCCAGTTTTGCCTGAGGAGAAAAGCAAAGCCAGGACCAACCAGCCCAGCTGAAGGCATGTGCTGCCGGCAGCTTGTGGTCCAGGCATGCATCCTGCCTGCCTGGTGCTGCGTGGGCTCCACAGCTTTTGCTGTTTCATCTGGAGAGAAAAAGCAACACTTTGTATCCCTTGATTTTCAGCCAAGTGCTTTTTTAGCATTGGTACCAGCAGCAATTTTCCCTGCCTCAAGCCCATGTCAGTCCATTGCAAGGGTTAGGAGCTGCCTGTTTGCGGTCAGTGCAAGTTTCACCAGCTGGGAGATAATCTTTTTCCACAAAAGTAAATTATCTCAAGAATCTCATGCCTTTCTTTTTTGGAAAGCGGGATCTTAGACATTCACAGTATAAGTGAAAAAAAGTTATTAATTTAGAGAGTAGATCCTGGTAGAAATGTGTCAGCCTCTTTCCGAAAGGGCACAGCGGATTTGCTCGGCCCCAACAGCTGATCCAGGGCAGCCGGCTCATCGCTGTGCAGCAAGAGCATCCCATGGAAGCTGCCTTTCAGCTGGCTCATACCTTTTGCTTGCCTTTTAGCTGGGATTAAACCAGGCTTGAGTTCACTTAAGAATAAATTACATGCAACAAGGTTATATAAGTGATGGGGTTTTTTCTTAGTCATACCATTAGCTGCTAGATTAACTGGGGCACCGACATGTGCTGCCGGCACCTTCGACAGTGCTGTGGCTGATGGTGTAAGTTGTCTGTGGTAAATCTATTTTTATGCAGTGGAAAGTCCACCAAGGCCCCCAGTGAAGATCTGGGCTGAGTGGTGACTTTCCCTGGGGCACGGCACCAAAACCGGCACCAAAACCCTACAAGTGGCGGAGGAGACCCCTCCAGCGGCTCTGACCTCCAGGCTGGGATTCACCACCAAACCAAGGGGTTCAGCTGCGCGTTTGGCATCAATGCAATTTATTTTGAGCCATCGCACGTGGGGGTTTTTCTGGCATGGGAAAAATAGGAGACAAACCAAACAGGCACAGAAGGACTCGCGTGCAGAGGTTATTCCTACCAGCCTCTTTTCTACTTTGTATTTTTAGCATCAACTCTTTTTTTTTTTTTTTTTTCAGGGGGTGCTCAGCATCAGTAGGAAGCGGACGAACGTATGTGGGGAGATGATCAGCCTCCACCCACTGAAGGCTGCGGAAGCTGTTCCTGCAATAACACCTCTCATTTTCCACTGGTCACGGGCACGCGCCAACCCCTTCCACACCTCTCCAGTGTGAGCAAACAACTCCCCACATAGGGGAAAAGCACCCCTCCGCCGGCTATTTCTGTCCTTTGCACCAGCCCGGGGCTTTTTGCACCCCGGTGCTGGGAGCCCTGCAGGATGCAGCCAGAGCGGTGCCCACCAGTGGGCATGGTTGTAGGGGGCCAGGGATCCTGTGGGAGCAGGGGGAGCCACGGGAGGTAGGTGGGAGCTGCAAAACCCCCTTATCTGGAGGGGCATCTCGCAGAGCTGAGTTATCTGTCTCATACCATCAGCCGATGAGGGAACTTGTAGCGCTGGCAGTTTTGCCACACGGTTTTGTTATTTTCTTGTGTGTCAGCGGCGTGCCTCAGGAAGTGAGATTGCTTTACAATTGGTAACCATGGGAAGACTGAAGCAAATTTTCCACTCTCCCATCTCACGTACACCTGCGTGACAGGGGCCAGAAACCCACAGCGAGCTTCATCCTGTGCCGGTCTCCTCCTGTCCTGCATTCCACCGGTGCCTGCGCCCTGCCACACTTTGCAGGCAAAAAGCTTTCTACCTTCCTACAAATGTAGAAGTGGTACTGGAGACCTGGATCTGAAGCAATCTGGGATGTGCAAGACTTAAGAGTGAAGCATGCCCTTTTGTGGAGTGTCAAGGGATGCCTAAGGAACACCGTGCAATTATTTACCTCTCTGTGGGCCACTCAGTGCATAAGATGCAGATAATCAGCACACATAAAAAAAACCCCAACTTATCTTGAGCTAGAGGCCACAAGTTGCAGAAAATGAGTACACTTTTTTTAAACAGAAAACAGCATACAAGCTATACTATATTGGAATGCTAACCTTGAAACATGCCATTGCATGTCTATCAAAGTTTAAGAGAAAGAGGTTTTTTTTTAAAGTAAAATATTTTAAATCACAGAGGAAAGGACAGTCACCATACCTAGGTCAGCTACCTCAGGATTTACCTCCCATAAACTGCAAGGAAGGTTCATAGGATAACATTCCTCTTGCACAGGTCCTGTGTGTATACAGCAGAAGATTAAATGCCCCAACAGAATAAGCCTATAAAAAGAAGAAAATAAATGAGGAGCAGGTATTCGAGAACACAGCTCACTCCTGAGGCGTTTCTTACAACCAAAGCACTGCCATTATTTTCAAATCACATGCAAAGCAGATTAAGAGCTCTGCATTTTTCTAAGGCATTAATTTGGGGAGTGGGGGCTGGTGGAGGGAGGGGGCTGCCTCAGCACTATGCCCCTTGACCAGACACCCAGGACTCTTCGTTATGTGCCTGAAAGATCTGGGAGTAGCCCCTAAACACTTCAAAATCTAAAGTGATGAGCTGCTCCTTAGTCATAACTCTTGGGGCTGTGTTATCTCCCAGTTGGCTTCAGGAGTAACAAGTAATTTAGTAACATCGCTAAACGGGGACCACAGCGCAGGAGTGCTTGGTGTGAGGACATCCATCCTGCTGTTGAGGGCGGGGGATGTAGGGCACAAAAAATTCCCAGCGGACCTATTTCAGTAACCTGGAGGGGCATCATAGGGGTATTTCAGCCAATTCCTCAGCAGACACCAACCCCATCCCACTCGAGCCCAGATAAGTGCCGCCAGCACAGCTCTGTCCAGAGGAGCAGTCTGACGTAGCTGATGCTTTTCCTCGCCCAGCAGCACTCGTTTGCTTCGCAGCCTATATTTCCAACAAGCAGCTGGCCAGTGGATGGGCTCCCATGGGTGCACAGGCACCCACGGTCCTGGCATTTATCATCAAGGCAAACAGGCAAGGCAATACCCATCCAGACAGGATATCCCGATAAGGAAGTTTCTCATTCATAGCTGCTCTGAAATCAGATAACCTAACTGCTGCGGGGTCACTCTGCTCTCAGGGGTTAGGTTTTCCCCTGCCCTGGCCAGCAGGAGCTTGGTCCTGGCTTCAGGGGGGATCCAGGCTGATCCCTGCACCCCTCGAATGCTCCTCCCCAGCAGAGCAGCAAAGCCAGCAGCCAGCTGGAGCAGCCGGGGGTCCCGAAGCGCTGGGCCCTGCCTGCAATGCTCAGCTCTTTATTTGCTCCACTGGGAAAGTGGAAATAAGTATTTTGTACAGGTCACTGCTCTAGGGAGCAGCCAGTATGGAAAAGGCCACATCTGTTATGAGCAGAGCTGGAAAGGGGGGTAAAGAGAGAACAATGGCAACAGAAAAATAATAGAAGTCAGACTGAGCAAAGGGGTGAGTGTCTGAATGGCAGCTGGGTTGAACACAAGGAGCATTTTTTTCACCCATCTTGTCTTTTGGGAAGGCAGAACAGGTTTCTTCCCTGACACTCGCTGCTGAGGTGGGATGAGATCCATCAGACCTGGACATCCGACAGGCCTTGAGCACATTGGTCCATCTCTGAGAGTACCCACGAGCTGCCCTGTTAAACACCCCAAAATCACCCTAACCCCGTTCAGCAGTGAGTTGCCCTCCAGGCAGGCTGCCAAGCTAGATTTAAGGGTACTTTTTGCCACCAGCTCATGTTCAACCAACCAACCTTTGGGGACTGAAAGAAAAATATATCCTGCCTCAAAACAGCAAAGAGCTGGCAACCCAGGGAGGGAGGTTTGGGTCGACCTGGGGGATTTCTACATCCAGCCTTCAGCAAAGATGAATTCTTAACCTGGGTCGCATCTGAGCTCAGCACTGAGCCCCTGTGTCCACCCATGTGCCCAGAGCACCATAGCACATGCAGCAGGGCGGTATGTAGCATCCCTCGCCTCTCGTGCCACTGCCTCTTGTATCCGAGGGTAGTATCAGGACCTGGCCTGTGAAGATAAGAGTCAGATCTTGCAAGAAATCATTAACGCTTACATGCATCACGTAGAAATCAGACATTTGCTGCCATCTAGATCACACAGAAGAGCAACTCCTTGTTTTTTCCCATGATGAAGGTCAACAAGTGCATGAGGAGAGATCTTTGCTGGAAAGCCGCAGCTTTGTCAAGATCGAACGGAGCCGCCGACTGACAACTGACGGGAAGCTGCCAACGGCCTTTCCCCATCAGCAATCTCCCTTCTGCTGAAAACGTTAGCTGGGCAACGGGCCTGTCCTTCAGGAGGGAAAAAACCAGCTTTCCTTCATGCTGGGAGGTGTGATGCTTTCTGCTTGCACGCTTGGAAGCCCAGCACAGCAGGAGGTCTTGGCTGGCCAGTTCAGGACTATAGTTTAAAAGCAACAACTTATTAAGACACAACACAGCAGCCGAGCCTCGGTTTCTGGTTAGCAATGCAATTTCAGTAGTCAACCTTCCTTCTTTAAAACCTCATCCCAGAGCAGCACCAGCCCCACAGTGGAAGTGCCCAGCCCTCACTGGGAGCGGGTCCTGCTCAGCAGAGCGAGGGGGAAGGGAGTCTTCTTCACACAGCTGCTCATTGGGAAATCACCCCTAAAACCACAAGGAATTAACTAGGGAGAGAAGGATGGTGGGACAAAGATGTTTTAAAAGGAAAGCCTGGTGCCCTGTTCCTCTGCTGCTTCTCCAAGGGTGTCTTTTCATTGCAAACCAGTTGGCATTGCAGCATACGTAGCTGGTTTGAGCTTGGTTACCTGGGTATTGGATACAGCTATTTTTCCGTAAGATGGTTTCTCCAGCACAGGACACCCTCACATGAGTGAGCTGCTCAGCCACTTTTAAATGTGTTTTATCAACCCAGGGCTCTTCCCCTGTAGATCCACCCCAAGCAGCTCACCTTACCTCCGCTCCCTGCGCGAGTGTGAACCTATTTCTAAGCACAAGCACCACCAGTGCCACATAAAAACTTCACACTATGGCAGGGGGAGAAAGGGCATCAGTAAATTTGGGAAGATGAAAAGGAACGGGACAGATCCACTGCTCCCATCCCGTGTGTAAAGCAGAGCTTCAGGCCCCGATTAGCCAACCCTTTACCTACCGCTGTAGTTTTGTGACCTTAACTGTGTTGTTGGGGAAAGAGATGAAATTACATTTAGAGTAGAAGAAAAGAGTTTTTTTGTATTTCCTATCAATCAAAGGAGCTGGGCATTTTTTAGCTAGTTTTAAGCGTGATTATTTTAGTAGAAATATCCTTTGTTTTGAAGTGTGACACGCAGAAGAGAAAAACAAAGGCAGGCGAGCCATGGGACCCTCTCCCTGGCGGGACCGGTGCACCCCAGCCACTGACCCGCTCCATGCTCTCAGGGTGGACGCTGCTGCAGGACAAAGCAGCACGCTCCAAACGGTCCTCCCTCGCCTCCAGAACCAGCCCATGGTGCCAAAGTCGCTCTGCCCTTGGCAGCACAGAGGATTTCAAAACAAGAATGTCCCTTTAGAAAACACAATTTGCATTAATTAGGAAAAAAAAGCATTTTTTGCCTTTTCTTACTTCAAAGAGACAGGCTTTTTAATAGCTCTATTTTTTAATCTCTTCTAGTGCAGAAGAGGACAAGACAGGGGTCAGCCAGCAGAGAAAGCCGAATCCTGGAGCAAGAGTCCTCTCATCGAACGTTTCCAGGAGAGTGCAGTGGGGAGGCCAGGACAGGCTGACCAGGAAGGTAAGACTCCCAAGACCCTTGCACTTGCAATACACCTTGTGTCTTTATGGTGTAGAGAGTGAAGTGTGTCTTTCCATGAGCCCTACGTATCACCGGCAGCTCAGTGCCATAAGAAAACACTAAGGCAAAGCACATGGAGAAGTTAAAAGAAAAAGGATTTGAGAGTTATTTGCCGAAGTTCCAGATGTGGACAGGCAGAATGGATAGCAGTGTGTGATACTCATCAGGGCTAGGTGTCCGCACACAAACCATCGGTAAATGTTTGGTGTTCAGAGTAAACTTTGCTGGCAGGAGGTTGTGTTGTTCTTTACTGCCCCCTCCTCTCCTGCAGCCCAAGTGCTGGCAGTCAGCTCCAGCATCATCATTTTCATCTCCTTGTCTGTATTAGACTTCACTTCTAGGGTGTCACTACCTCTGTTATTTATAAAGTCCTGGCTTCGGGCAGATGGAGGCTCTGGGCCCACCCGATTGCATCCTCTCATGGGCTGCTGTGAAACTTCCCTGGGGTTTGCTGAACCTGCTGACTACCAGAGATGGGCTCGAGGAGAGCAGAAGGAATTTCATGGCCAACACTGAGCAGTTTGAGGCCCTACCTGGGAACCACTTGCTCTTGCTCCCTCCAAGACAGTTAGTGTACAGGAAATCATCTTGTTAATTCCTTTTTTTTTTCCTACGCATTTCACCTGCGGATCTCAGAGTAGCTGACGGAAGCACTTGTATTCCTCTTACAGCATTCAGTGACTAACACCAGCTCACTCCATCACATGCCCGTCGTGATCTTTCACTCAATCACTCCTCCAATTCCTGTTTGTTTCAGCAGAAAATTGCATTAAAAACCTCGGACAGTGAAATCTTTGCATCTGTGTCTGATGCCAACTAGTCTCTTTTACAGCAACAATGAGCATGTAATAAGACTTGAAGTATTTTGTGTGTACCAAATGCCAAAAACTCAAGCACTAAACATTTAAAACATTGCGAAAACCACCCGAATTATTAAGGTCTTTGGCATTAAGGGATCACATTATCAGTCACTTCGCTCTAAACAAGTGCTTGATGCCACACACCTTTTCTGTTCTGAAGGCAAGTAATGTGTCTGCAAAACGTGCTGTTTAGTATCCTCTGTCCAACAGTCTGCCTGGCACGTCGTACAGATCTTCAGCTATAATGACACAATCATACAAGATTTTGGAAAAAAAAGGCAGCCAGACAAATAGTCCTTGTCAGGAAACCGCTGACTGACTGTACGCCTACCCGTGACAAGGAAGAGCTGGAAACCACCAGCCAAACTGAAAAATTAAAAAGTACTAACAGGCACTTTTGAACAGAGTTCCTGGGAAGTTCATAAAAGCAGTTTTCAAACCAAATTTAAAATCTGCATTAGTCATTTGTGGCAAGCTCTAAAGTAGCCAGAAGTGTTGCAACTGAAGAGGAAAGTAAGTTGACAAATGCTTCTCACCACAAATTTACGCACTTGATTTTAACATAACAGTCTTTAGTTCTGTAACTTCAAGACTATGGAAAGGTTGGCCTTGTGAGCTGCCAGTCTAAGTCCTCCTTCACAGGACTATTTCTGGGCATTTTGTAATGAAAAGCTCCCCAGAAGATATCTAGGTAACACTGACTAGCTCAGCCTTTTAAAAGAAACCCACGAGTAAAGCTCATCTTCACCCTCTCAGTGCTGAGTGAAAGGAAAACACCAAACAAAACTGAAACGTGTAAAAGCCACACGTTAACAGGATCAGGCTTGTTTCTCGTTGTCTGATGTTGAGCAGGCTACTGCAATATCTCCAGATGTGGAAGCACTGCACTGATACCTTGAGGCAACTCCATTTTGCAGATAGAGATGGAAACCATCTGCCTCGCCAGGACCACACGAGCCTGTGGCAGGGCAGGACCAAAACTCCCAACAGAGGAGCTTTCAGGTGGGTGGATAGAGCGAACCCAGCCTGGGGAACTTTTGCTTTTGCCACACCGAGGCAGCAACCGCCACTGGCTGTGACCCTTGCAACACGGGGGAACCTGCTTTCCTGCTGCAAAGGGGAAGTGAGGGCTCGCTTCTGTCCGCTTCCCCTGGTATTTCAGCTGGCTTAAGAGGGGAGAATGGCAAAGGACGTGGCTGTCACCTCCTGCTGCTCCCCTCCAGTCCAGTCCCCTCAAGGTTAAAAAAAGAAAGAACCTCCTTTGAGGGGCTTGTAGGGAGAGACAGACAAGGCACTGGCTTCCTTCTCTCCTGAAATATTTGAGCACAGCATAACCTTCCCAATCCACCCATTTTATAACACATGCTCTAGCCAGCATGCAAATTAAGAGCATTTCAATTAAAACAAAACTGTGTTTTTAACCAAACAAAATTACTTCTTGTATTACATGCTAGTTGAAGAAGTACGCTGAGGTTATAGCCTCCGAGTTCAGATCTCACTTTCGATATGAATTCTGCACAAACACAGGCTTCTTGTAAACCTTGCTGTTTTATGCTGGCTAAGGAGAAAAAACTAGTAGAACAACAGAAAGGAGGTTTCAGTTGTAAGGGGTTTTTTGCTGTACAAAAAGGAGTAGAAATGCAGGTTAAATGGAGTTCACAGGAATCTAATCTTTAATTAATCTTTGAAATAAATGCCTGACCTCACACATACTTTACAGTTAAAACTCAACATTCCTAAAGGGAGCTTTGCTGCCTAATCCAACAAGCTTCCCCCCCCCTTTTTTTTTTTAACTAAATACACAATCTTACTTAAGTTCATTCTCTCAAATCATTGAACAAACAGGAATTATTCAAAATGTTTCCTTAAAAGAACCACAACATAGTCTTGAACGTTTACTATAGGAGATGAACACTTGGCATCACTGGTCTCTGTAATTCTGTGTGCATTTATATGAAATGTATTTACATTGTGCTGCAGTTTTTACCAACTGCAAAGCTGAAGCGTTCTGGGATATCTTCAGAGGGAAGAGGTCTTCAAACCACAGCACCAACCACACAGCTGTGTTGAAAAAGCTCCGATCTCTCTTATTTCCGGGCCTTCTTAACTACAGACCCACTCCTACCTATCTGCTGAGCTCTCACTAGGATTTTGGCAAGTTCAGGGTGTTCTCCCCACAACTGCCAGTTAAAAGGGACCCACCGCCCCGTGCCTCACTCGGCTTTGCCTACCCTGCAGGTAACTTTTAACACTCGCTTCAGACCAGTATTTGAAGGAAAAAGAACAAAAAATTATTTTGTATGCTGGGATAGGCCACAATCTATCCTTCCCCGAATTACAAGTAAACTAAGTTTGATGAGCCAATCCTTGCTCTAAAAAAATCTGCTCTAAGGTACTCAAAGGTGGAATACTGAAGTATAGAAGAAAAAAAAAACCAACAAACCAACCCCAAACATGTATCACCGCTTTCTACTTGAATATGAAGCTAAAAGTTAGTAGCAAACAATTTTAACTTTCCAATTCCAAGTTCACAGTAAAAGCGCACTGTACCTTGAATTGAAGCCATAGACAAAAACAATGTGCAATACAGCCCGCTGAGAACTGTTCCGCTGCGAAACTACGGGCCATCCTACCGTCAGGCCACCGGAAAAACTGAATTAAAATCTGACAGCAGAAAAACACCTAAAGGCTGACTTGACAATTATTTGGTGAAACAGAAACACCACGCACGTGCACATGCACACGCTCTCTTCTTTACTCCATATGGCATGCAGGTAGCTGGTCTAGTTTTGAGTTTTGCTGCCTCTTGTTTCCAGGCCCCATTTGTGGTTAGAAATCTTCTGCAGAGAATTCTGAAAGCTACAGATTTTTACCACATTTAAGATGTACACGCTTTCTTGCTTGCATGTGCTTCCCCCTCACACTCTCCAAGCTAACATAATTTTTTCCCCTCTTGTTTTCTTGCTTTTTCTGGAAGAATCTGGTTGTTTTGACTGTTCTCCTTCAATGCCCTCTATTGCTGTAAACATCTTCCCATGAACGTGATGGTGATGGGACTTCTGGTGCGCAGAGTGGCATGCTCCTGCGCACCCCATCACCTTGTCACTTCACTTTCCCCAAATCCCCTGGCAACCCTGACCATAATCTCTTCATATACGGTTGGACAAGGTGCTCAGCCTGCATTTCATCTAAAACAGGTCCTGGTTCATAACCCTTCTATGGACACCAGGGATACAAAGACAACCCCTGTGTACATTTCGGGTCAGAAATGTAGCCTGGACTTCCATATAGAGTAAATAGGTGGCTAAATTAGAACAAAGCAAAAGTTAACAGGCTGTGTATGACCAGGAACGTTGCCAAATCAGCAGGTCCTCGATGACCATCAGAACAACTTTAATAGAGAAGCCAGCAATTGATGGCACACAGGCAGATTGTGAATGGTGACTCCGCAGCGCTGGGAGCTGCAGCTACTTCAGGGAGGTCCCTACTTGCAACTCCTGCTAAGACTGCGCCAGCACAAGGTAAGAAGCCTTCCTCAGCATCCCAGGCCTTTAAGCTGTACTTAGTAGCTATTGGGAGCACTAGAGCACAGCGCCTCTACCCTGCGAGTTCTCTACAGTGTGTGTTAAGAGCAGGGTGTCTCTCTTCTCCTACCACAAGCAAGAAAGTTTGCTGCTTTCTTGCTCTTGGCTTTGGCACTTCAATTGTTCACGTTTTTACCAAAGACAGTCATGTGGAAACACTTTCACAACTATTTATTTTGGCCAAACTTGTAATGTATATCGTATCTCAGTAAGACACAAGGAAACAGAATTCTAAGGACTCTGAAAAAAGCATTTAGCCAAGCTAGTCCATTTATTGAGCCTCTATCAACTAGGAGTTGATTAACAGCGGGAAAAAGAAAACACCGAGCAACACACAAAATAAATACTGAAAATAACATAAAGCTCCCTTCATACAGATAAAGTTTGCTGGGGACAAAGGTTAGAAGAGATAAAATATGTTCTAAATGGAAGAACATGCCTCAGGTTTCTTAGAAAAATTTTCCTAGAGAAACAGATTCTCTTAAAAGAAACAATTTTCATACAGCACTACATTTAGAAACTGAACCATATGCCGAAGGAAAAAAACGTAAGGGAGAAAAGGTTTATATTTATATACAGGACAAACAATACAAGGCATTAGCTGGACATTCACTTTACATTTAAAGTTTATTCCATTAGTGTGGGCGAGCTACTAAACTGGAGGGCTCCAAGTTTCTCACAAAGTAATACTACAGCAGGCTCTAGGTGGACTGCCAAACTGCAGACACCTTAGTTCTACCAATCGGTACGAAAGCTGTCTGACAGCACTGGTTTTAACAGTGCACATTCCATTCAAGGCAAGTATTTATATGAACGGACAGAGTTTTGCTCTTAGCCTCTCCATTCTTGTTGGAAGAAGACCCACCATCTCCTTACTGAGTTCCAGTTCAGTTTCAACGGCACGGACAGCATCTGGGTACTTCTCACAATAGTCTACCAGAAATGTGTAGTATTCCAATGATGTCTGCATATTTTCCAGCTGCTTTTTGCTATCTGAAGTAATAAGCTTACCATATAGTCGTGCAATATGAAATTTAGCCACCATTGCAGGGCGAAGAACATCTTCCTCAAGCTTTTCAGGAAACACCTTATCCGGGTTCCTTAAAGAATCCAAGAAGAGTTCATAATATTTAATTGCTAACTGAGCCAGAGAATTAATTTTTTTAATTGTGTGGGAGTCTAGCTCCTCCAACCTGTTACCAATAGCTACCTTTAAATCCATCATCTCATAATAGGTGTCGGCTAGTTCAAACTGAAGCTGCCTACTAATCAACAGGTAGTACTGTGGATTCAGGTCTGCATATATAGGCTCCAGCATGTCTATTCTACGCTTGTGCATTTTGCAACGTCTCTCATAGTCTTCTTCAAAGAAGGCAAGTACCTTAAACAAAGCACTGTGATCCTGAACAATTTCAATATGGTCAGTAACATAACCATCAACCTGAAAGAACTCTTTTGCTTCCTGAACATAGTTCTGACCAACTAGGAATACTTCTCTGGCTTCTTGAAAATCTAAAGGATATACGCTGCTCACTTTCTCTTCCATGGCTAAGACAGAGTCACATATATCACTCGTCCCAAAAAGGACAGCTTTTTTCCTGCCCTTCTCTTTTTCATCCTCTTCTTTTTTCCTTTGGGCTTTAAGTTCCAATTGCCTGTCTGGATCCAGTTCTCCTATGTTATCCTGAAATGACAAAGCATGCTAATTTAAAAGGCATGTGGCTTACAAAGAGCAAATTACACCAAATCATTTTATTTATGAGGTACCTTTGAAATGCAAACTACATGGCAACAAGACAGAACAGAAGACACATTGGCACATTAGACCTTATATTCACAAAATATCGTGTAAGTTACAGTCTCAATTCTGTAAAAAGAATAAGACAATTTAGTGCCCCTACCCCATATGACAATATAGCCAAAACAATAAGCGTAAAGCCTGAAGGCCCTGTTTCTGCAAAGCATTTCAGCAAATGCTGAGTTTTAAATGTTCAAAAGAATGATTAAATGAATGAAACGAACGCTTGAATGAATGAGAACACCAGCATGCAAAACCGTTGCATATTAAGATGTTCTTACTAGCAATTAAATAAGTCATCTGCCAAATCAAGCCACAAAAAATGCAGAAGAGAGAAATCTGTGTAGCTGCTGTACAAGCAGTGCACTGATCACACAACAGAACTCATGTCCTATCTGTGCTTATTTTTAAGTGCTGCATTAAAGTCAGGGCATGCTATGAAACACCTGCTACACTGTAAGCATCGACTGTATTATTCATTAGGCAATCGTTTATCATTTGCTACCAACTATGAACTGATTCTTATCACAAACATCAAAAAAGACGTTGTTTGTTTTTAAACAATGGCAGCTACCGAATAGATTTTTCTGTTACCTCAAGTAATTTCCGAGCACTTTGCAGGAGATTCAGGCAATACTTAATCCAGCATCTTGCAATTTCAGCTTTTCTCTGTCGAAGGTCCTGTTGGTCTTGCTCCGTTTCATCTCCTGAATGGATGTAAACACGTGAAGAGCTTTAAGAGAAGTCAAGCACTCCAGCAAGAACCTCAAACGTTATATGCAAAGAATACATTACTTGTATTTAACTAATTTTTCCTCATTTTTAGACAGAAACATGTTCTCCATGTTAGTTTATATAGCAATTCTATAAACTGTAAATCTATATGGTTTTCTACCAGAATAACATGGATTTGTCATGCAAGAATTCTTTCCAAAAAGTAGATCATAATGTATGTTTAAAAAGACCTTGATCTTGGAGGTGTTTTACTGGAAACAATTTTCATGTGTCTCTCTTTTCTGAGATTCAGCTGCCTGCCCAGTAATTGTTTCTGAGGATGATTATGCAATGGACCCCAGACTTGCTACCAAAAAACAGAACAAAAGTAGGGGAAACTGCCTTTGGTTAATCCACCTGGTACCAACACAAGATTTATTAGCTCTACAACTTCTGTATTTTTCTCCCCACAGTCTCACCACTGCTACAAGTAGCAGCACTGCTGATGGCTCAAGATAATGTTTTCAGAAACCAAATGGATTCCAAAGAGAACTCACTTCCCAGTCTCTAGGCGGAAGGCAGTGAGTTAGCTGACCAACGAGGGGACGCTAGCATTCCTGTTCACGGAATAAAAAGCCACCTTCAGACTCAGATCCACCATGTTCACTATCTTTCATTAGAGGCAATCAAGCTGTTCTAATTAAGGAAATAAGAATTGTTACTAATCTAAGAAAGGCACCTTTAGTAAATATCTCTGGTTGTTTATATTTGGATGTGATAAAATGAATGCACTTGAGAGTGGCCAGTGCTGGCTATGTATTAACCTTTCTGTACATTAGACCTTTCTGCATAATGATCTTCAAGACCACAGCCCAGCTCTCTATTCTGTGAAAAGGAAGATAGGATAAACGTTTACTCCATTGAAACAAGCACACTACTCCCACCGGTGTAGGAGGACATCAAGATAGAAGTTAGTTGACTTGACCAAAAATTGCACAAGAAATCCATAAAGTACAATTAAAAATAGGACTCTTATCTACCACTTCCGGTCTTGCACATGAATTTGAAACCGTAACTGACTGTATGTACTACACACGTACAGAAAACATAACCTCGTTTTTTGGCTCAAGTATTGCATTAACAAACTCTGACAACTGTGCAGTCAGGTAGCTATGGAAGCCCCCACACACAGATTCAGACCTACTGAGTATTTCCTAATATACTGTCTTCAAACACCCTAAGAGATTAGCATAACCTGACTCTTGATGGCCCTGTTTCCCTGAAACTAAAACGCTTTTGCTTTTGGACATGATCCTCAAAGTACTTAAATAGTAAGCAAGGTAACTGCATAGAGTTCTATATTTTTTGATCTACAAGCAATTGCTAAAAGCAATTAATATGCTGTCACTGAACTTGATTAAATAAAACTCAGTTGTGTCTATTCAGGTTATATTTTAACCTGAAATAAAAACATCAAGTGGATTAAATAACTTGTGTTCTAAACAGCTCAAACCATTAAGAGTTAACCAATATATTCACTGTTCAAAGTCAGAGTTATGAACTCACACAGGGGCTACCCTGAGTACTTGCTTACTCTCAAAGAGTTAAAGCTGTATTGATGTGAAGCCTTCAGTTGCCCAAGACGCAGAATGTAAAAGGCTGTGCTGTAGATAAGCAAAGACTAAGCCTAAACCAGAGGACTTATGTTGCGCACTGACACTATCATCTAACCACAGGTCCTTAAAATTATGGTCAGTTCTCTAAAAGTTTCTTTTATCGATCTTTGTGCTGAACCACAAAGTTGTTCCTTTGCATCAATACCCAAAACAACAAGGAGAGGAGCTACAACTCCAAAAACATCCATTAATGAGGCTGCAGCATCCAGCAACACAAGACAATAGAAGTACCTCCTGGATTTGGGGTTTTTAAGGGCTGCAGTTTCCCTCCCTCTTTTAAAACTACTCCCAGGAAGCATCTGGTTTGGTTCATTGAATCTCTGCTCTCTGATCACAGAGAAGGAAACGTTAAGCTGCATTTTAAGCACATGTACACGGACAAACAGCTGAACAGAGACATTGCTGCTACTGAAATGGATATTGTTTTAAATTTCACTTTAATTCTGGTATGTTTTCTGAAACACCAGCAAGAAGCACTTGAGTTGTTCCTCACAGGGTTTACTCGTGGCCAATCTTAAGCTCTAGTAGCAGCTCTTAGAAACATTCCACCTTCTTGTTAATTAAAAATATTTTAGAAAATTAATGCTGGGCTAAGTTTTATAGATACTGCCACATTATGTATCAATGGTGCTTAATTCACAATATTCTATTAAAAACTTTTATATGAACTTACTATCTTCAGCAGATGGCACCTGTCCAGCTTGGCTAAAGATGACACTGGCCGCTGCTAAACAGTGTCGGGACTCCATAAAGCATTGCTGAGAGAAACAGAAACGTCAGGGTTTATCACTGGTATAAGCAGCTCAAG
>VZTV01017009.1:3162-18329 GCA_013400875.1 Anhinga rufa | reverse complement strand
TGGATTAAATAACTTGTGTTCTAAACAGCTCAAACCATTAAGAGTTAACCAATATATTCACTGTTCAAAGTCAGAGTTATGAACTCACACAGGGGCTACCCTGAGTACTTGCTTACTCTCAAAGAGTTAAAGCTGTATTGATGTGAAGCCTTCAGTTGCCCAAGACGCAGAATGTAAAAGGCTGTGCTGTAGATAAGCAAAGACTAAGCCTAAACCAGAGGACTTATGTTGCGCACTGACACTATCATCTAACCACAGGTCCTTAAAATTATGGTCAGTTCTCTAAAAGTTTCTTTTATCGATCTTTGTGCTGAACCACAAAGTTGTTCCTTTGCATCAATACCCAAAACAACAAGGAGAGGAGCTACAACTCCAAAAACATCCATTAATGAGGCTGCAGCATCCAGCAACACAAGACAATAGAAGTAACTCCTGGATTTTGGGTTTTTAAGGGCTGCAGTTTCCCTCCCTCTTTTAAAACTACTCCCAGGAAGCATCTGGTTTGGTTCATTGAATCTCTGCTCTCTGATCACAGAGAAGGCAACGTTAAGCTGCATTTTAAGCACATGTACACGGACAAACAGCTNTGAACATAGACATTGCTGCTACTTAAATCGATATTGTTTTAAATTTCACTTTTATTCTGGTATGTTTTCTGAAACACCAGCAAGAAGCACTTGAGTTGTTCCTCACAGGGTTTACTCGTGGCCAATCTTAAGCTCTAGTAGCAGCTCTTAGAAACATTCCACCTTCTTGTTAATTAAAAATATTTTAGAAAATTAATACTGGGCTAAGTTTTATAGATACTGCCACATTATGTATCAATGGTGCTTAATTCACAATATTCTATTAAAAACTTTTATATGAACTTACTATCTTCAGCAGATGGCACCTGTCCAGCTTGGCTAAAGATGACACTGGCCGCTGCTAAACAGTGTCGGGACTCCATAAAGCATTGCTGAGAGAAACAGAAACGTCAGGGTTTATCACTGGTATAAGCAGCTCAAGCACTGCTCTCAGCTTGGCTAAACCCCTCACCCCAGATAGTAAAGATACATGAACACAAGGGGAATGGTAGAACTGAGAGGCTCTGGAGCATATTCCCCTGGACACTGGAAGAAAAGACACAGTCTTTCCACGTCTACTACTGAACACAGTATTTTCTAACCAACCATTTTCTCTCTACCACAGCCACAACAGCAAGCCTTGCTTTTAATATTAGATACATTGTGAACATTTTCACTGTTCTGATCTATGCTACTATCACTTCCTTGTGGTAAAGGAAGTGATGCCTTGTGGTAAATTGTATCATGTTAGTCAGAATGAGCTGGACATACTAGTCAACATTATGAGTCAGATTTAGATTCCTTTACTTACATTTGGCAATGCACTGTTTGATGATTAGTGCTATCAATGCATCAAAAAGACACGGAGATTACAAGTTACTATTGAAATTAGCATTATCTGTCTGAGGTATGGCAGAAGTCTTTTCAGCATCAGAAAAGAGCATCTGAATAGTCTGGAATATAGAAATTCCTAAATAAAACTGAAGCATTTCTGAACATAGTAGATTATTTAGAGTCAACACAGATGTGTGAAAGCAAACAGCTACCATCTTACACATCCGCTTTAATGTTCACATAGGCTCAAAAAAGTCTTAAGCATAATCTGAAGTTCAGAGGACAAAAATTTATAGGAAACATACAATGTGCAACACCTCCGTCCTAAGACGTTTTTGTTTTTCAACTCGGTATTGTAAGAGAACAGTATGATTGAAGATGTCCCTGCTCACTGCAGGGGGGTTGGACTAGATGACCTCTAAAGGTCCCTTCCAACCTAAACCATTCTATGATTCTATGATTGTAAGAAACAATTTAAAATTAAGTGATTATTTAAGTTTTACTTATAAGCATCATGTCACATCACTGCTAAGACTTAATAAACTATAGAGCTTTTCTAATGTCTACACCCCTGCTCATTTTTCCCCACTGCCATCAACCACCACGGGAAAGAGAAGCCGCTATATCCTCTTCAGAAAAAAACTAACATGTTTCATGTCAGAAGACAACTTGTCCTTTTACAGGACATTTTTAATCCAACATGGTACCCTTTCTCAAACAGCTGTTTAAACAATTGTCTTACTTGATAGTTACATTTATGATATACCAAATGTTTTTTATATTACCTTGGAGAGGTAGTACTGTGACAACGTAGCGGCATTGAGTGCCCATTCTACCGGGTAGTAGCCACAATACTCAAGCTGCCGTTTCAGAGTAGTATGGCAATACTGAGCAGCCTTCTCGATCATCTCCAGGTGTTGGTAGACTTGTGCCAGATAATACAGAGTATGTGTATAGGCTTTTTCAAATCTAGAAAAAACAACAGTCTCTTTAGACTTTTTCTTTTTTCTTTTTTTTTTCTCCTCCCTAAATAGACCCTCAAAAATTAAAGTAGTAATAATAACCTAGGTATGCTGTTACGCACCCACCTTTTGGATCTTTCTTGGTCAGTGAGTTTTTCTTCTTCCGCCATGAAATGTTCACTGGGATCCAGGGGAGGATTTCCATCCTGCAAGAGTTCATGATATATTCAGTAAACTACATTTCTCTTACTTTGTAGCACAGTGCTCCCTCTTCTGGCTGCAGATGATTACCATTTTTCAATCCCAAATTCAATAAAACTTCACATAACACATCTACGCCTATCTGAATGTCACACCTCAGAGCAATTCCACAAAACTCAGAGATTTAGAGGAAGAAAGCCAAAATTCCACATGGAATTATATGGTTTTCAGCTTGTAGAAGACTTCTGCTTACATACTTTAAAGTAATGCGTGCTGTCCGCACCAGAAACACTAAACCTGCGTTCTACAGGACTGTATCTGGGTGTCTTTAGTTTGTACAATAACATAGTGGTTTTTAAAGCATCGATTTAATACTAGACATGCCTTCAAGTGTGAAATATTCGTTTGCCCAGCTACACTAATCAGTAGCAAGAAAACATCCTGCAGGAAGTACTGCAGAGAACATGATGTGCCGAGTGCTCAGCAGACCTGCTGTAAAAACTGCTATTGCTACAGCAAAATGACTCCCTTTATTCACAAGCTGATAAGACTATTTACTCAAATATATGAATGAGACAACAGGCAACGTTTTTGGAGCATGAAGCTGCCAAACCTTGATATAAGGCATGACCTACATGCAAGTTATTAATGATGTGAACGACTTCATTTAAAAGAGCTTTTTTGTTTTTTAAACCATGAGTTCTGTCAGAATCTGTGTGGCGACAGGTCTCGTGACACATACAAAATAGTTTATTCTCCTTGATCAAGAATGGAAAGCAAGATATTGCTGTGCACATAGAATTTACTCTGATTTTAAACTTTTGTTTAAAGCATTCTGTGACATTTGTTTCTGAGATGAATGCAGAATGGTGACAACTATACATCTTTCAGGAGTGCTCTCATACACCTTTCCTTTAAACAACTGTCAATAAAGTTACAGTCAGTATAGCTGGCAAACCCAACAGACAGACACTGCTTATCGCAAAGTTTTATTAGTCTGCACTTACCTAATTTCCTTTGTAACTGTGAATAAGTTCAGATGCCAATTCTAACACACTTCAAATGAAGATGTCTGTCTTAAAGCTGCCTTTTTACCTTTGCACAGTGCATCCTGAAGGATGTTCAACATGTCTGCTAGCAACAGCACCCAGTTTAGTATGCAATTTTCCTAGACCCTTCCTAAACCCATTAATATCTTAGCCTGAGAGAAAGTAAGGCAATAAATAAGCAGTGGACCAGAGAAATACTTTTTATAAGGTAACAAGGACTCAAGCAGGGACAGGAGCAACAGTAGAGTATTCCCTTTAAAGGGAAGAAAACACACTCTCATGTTCATATTTCTTATTTAAAAAAATCCTGAAAAGGTCTGAAACAGATAGTGACAAATAAAAGTGTGTTTAACCTACCAGAGAGGTATAAATTTTTATATGACCTTTTAATCTTTAGGGTTTTCTGTTATACCCCATTGGTTTTTAAGTTGTGAATTTATAACACTCCCATCTTGTTTTCTTTAGAGATACAAAGGCTTACAACCTTACATAGGCTCCCAAGCCTTCCAACAAGATCTGCAGTATATTCTGGCAAGACAGAGCTGATATCCTGCAAAGAAAGCAACTGAAATGTCACAGTAAGCTAGACCCATGTCTCCTTCCTGCACCTACAGATTTATCCTGATGTCAAGCTTTATGCCTTTAATCATCCAGAGGAAGAGCTCTGCAACTCTCCTCTTTTCCAGGTGGACTTCATCAGCTCAAGTTCCTGCCCATAGAGTTTAGCGCCCCCAGTTTTTCACTGTACTGCATTAAACAAACATCTTTCCTGATAGCAAGATGATGTTGCCATAACTAATTAATTTTCTAAAAATAATTTAAAAATAGGTGTGAACTCAAGCATTCAGGAGCAGAAAGTAAAGGAATCTTAACTTTACCAAAATAAATATTTTCTTGCAATTGCCTTGGTTGTGCTCTAGTTGCTTGGGGCAGGGGATGGGGGGTGGGTGTCGTCCTGGTTTTGGCTGGGATAGAGTTAATTTTCTCCTAGTACCTGGTACAGTGCTGTGTTTTGGATTTAGGATGAGAATAATGTTGAAACACACTGATGTTTTATCTGTTGCTAAGCAGTGCTTACACTAGTCAAGGCCCTTCCAGCTTCCCATGCTCTGCTGGGTGCACAAGAAGCCGGGAGGGGAGGGGGCACGGCCGGGACAGCTGACCCCAACCGACCCAAGGGACATCCCACACCATATGACATCATGCTCAGCATATAGAGCTGGGAGTAGTTGGCCGGGGGCGGGGAGCAATCACTGTTCAGGGATGCACTGGGTATTGGTCGGCAGGTGGTAAGCAATTGTATCATGCATCACTTGCTTTGTATATTATTATTACTACTACTATTTTACTTTCTTTTATTTCAATTATTAAACTCTTCTTATCTCAACCCATGAGTTCTCACTTTTACCCTTCCAATTCTCTTCCCCATCCCACTGCAGTGGAGTGAACAAGCAGCTGCATGGGGTTTGGTTGCTGGCTGGGGTTAAACCACAACAGGGGGGAACAAACCAACCACACCCAATTTGTAAGTTAATGAGACCCAGTTAGAAAATAACTAAATCCACCAGTTCAGGAAAATCACCAACAGTTTACCAAAGATTCCCAGACAGAAAGGCTTCCTGATAGCCTAAATATGGGGAACATTAAGAAAAGTATATTCATGTTTTTATAATTTCTGAATGATGAATGTTGATACAGTTGTACAAATCCTAAAGATCAAACACCACAGCAAGGCACTCAAGTCCTCTTTATAAGCCATAAAGCACCCAGACAAGCTCCCTCATCCCCTGCTTTTCTTTTTTTCTTTTAATTCTTCACAGATTATGTCAAATACAGTACAGTCTTTTCAGAGAAACATGACACAAACCCAATAAAGTTACCACAGAAACAGTCTTTTGGTGTAGTTGCTTTAAAAAAAAAAAAGTCTTTAGACATAGATACATTTGACTATATAATGCCCTGAAATATAAGTAGCAAAAAAAAAAAAATGTTAGGGAAAAAAAAAAATGTGACAAGTGATCTGATGTGGGCTTATTGACAGTCATGTCTGTATACCCCAGCCAGGCAGCAAAGCCCCAGGAGGAATATTCACTAGCCATTATCCAATAACAAATGCAGCTAACTAACAAAAATTAACCCATTCAGAAAAGCCCACAGTAAACAGGTGAAGCATTTGGCAGCATTGGTTAATCCACTGAAATACATGGTAGCACCGGTACAATTCCATAATCACTGGAGCAAGTGCCAGAATTTTTTAGAGGTGGTATGGGAGCCAACCATATCGTGCTTGGCTGGGTATAAATATTGAAGTTGAACATCAGGAGTTAATTAGAGAGAGGGCCTGCAGAGAGATGTAGTATCTCTACTTAGACCAACTGATCCAGAGGGTGGAAAATAGACAAGCTTTTCAGCACAGGTGGGTTTTCTTTTTTTTTTTTTCTCCTGGATCCACTACCTCGCCTATCGCTGTAGGCCAGCATGGCTAGAAAGGTGGTAATACAGCAGGAGGCAACCAATAAAGACTAACCCATCCTAAAATTTCTGCAATAATAATCCATGCTATAAACCAAGTTAATGTAAAACGTGAACTGCAAATTTCATTAAACTAAGTTCTGTCCAACCTTTATAGCTGTCCTGGGGCGCAGATACTGCTTCTTTAAGGCCACAAATGTTTCTAGCACACTCACAAACTGTCCCCAAGGCAGGTCAGTGTAGGAAGAGCTTTGCAAAGAGCTTAAAAACAGCACAAGGGAGTCTTTGTTGATATACAGCAGAATCCACAACTCAAAGTTGTTTAATATGCATGAGAGGTTTAGCTGTTTATAAGATTGTTCTCTTGGATATGGAACTAAACTACTTACCCCTACACAATATTGTGCAGTCAGAGCAAACCACGCAAATATTAGAGTTTTGTTTCCTTTTACCACTAAAAGTAATGGATTGACATTCTATAGCATTTCCAAGATAAGATTAAGAACAGTCTTAATGAAAAGCCAAAGTCTACCTGGCTTCAACTTTTGATTATCAATTCAAAGCACTTTCAAAAAGGACCATTATTTTTGTGCAAAATTATTTTCCTGAATAAGTCCATTTTGAATTTAGCAAATGATTCTCTAGTTTGTCTCTTCCTACGCTAGCTGTACAAATGAGATTGCTTTTCAAATGTATCATAGCAGCCAGTATAAAGCTCAGAAACTCCAATTCCACCACGTGTTTTTTCAAAGATTACTAGAACTGTAAGTGGCACATCAAAGATGACTTGTCACAATATTAATAAACACAGTACCTCTTTCATGTATTGATTATACAAGGCTTCTGCAGATTCCAAGTAAGTTTGCGCAGTTTTAATTTCATCCCTTTCAGACCACAGGATACCTAAATTGTTCTAAAGGTAAAAGGAAAACAAAGTAGTTATTTTTCCATTGTGCCCACCATTTTTCTGCGAGTTGCTCAAAAACGAAGGTTCTCACACAGCGGCAAATACATACAAAAGTCACCCAACAAACTGCAGTTTTCTGTACTAAACTCTGCTAAATTACGACTGGTGTGTTCAAATAACAAGCTGTTTCCACACAGTATGTTCTGCATCTGATTCATGCAACTTTTATGTCATATACAAATATCATAAAAAGAGCCAATGAATTAGAAATTTTCATCATGACTCCCTAGAAAAATTTAACAGGAAAAAGATACGCTAAGAATGAATGCTTGTATATTTTCAACAATGAAGAGATGAACTCTTAAGATGCAAAAGCTATGGATTACTACCTTCAAATTTAAATTACATCAATGTACATAGTAACTTGTTACTGCATCTGTGAACCCACCTTTTACAAGAAAGTACCACTAATTTTGTTAGCAAAGATAAAGGTGTTAATAACAATCCATGTCTGATGTGCTAATTTAATTCCTAGGCAGTGTTGTGACAAAATCCAACAGTGCTAAAAAAGAACTTAAAAAGAGTTAGAATGTATAGTTGTGTCCCAGCACTGTGACCCTTTCAATTCCATTTATTTTATGATTTTTAAACAAGCATTATGTTTATGAGCAGAAATGCTTTGCCCACAGCCGAGCAGTGGAACGGACCAAATTTAATTCGATAGGAAGCGTCATACACATCCTTATGCAGAAGCTCAGAAATTAGGGCTACAGAAACAGGCCCAGCAAGAAAAAGGAATGCTCCTTCTTTCAAAACAGAAGTCAGTGCCATGACAACATACTCTATACAACCTAGAACATGCCAACGGCCACTGGTGACAATTACTGCTTTTATATCAGATTTTTTTTTTTAAATTAAATACTCAAGTCTTTTACAGCCCTGGGGACGGAAAGCTGAGGGCACGCTCATTTATCGTCATTGCTCTCAGCTGCATGCCTGATGATAGTAGACCTGACTTCTGTTAGACCAACAGCACTTCACATGCATAACACAGAAAGTTTATCCTGCTGTTTCCTAAAGGTCCCAAAACAGGAAAACCCATGCAAAGGACAACACTTGTCCCATAGGGAAGAGCACTGCTTTCCAACACACCCATTCAAAAGCATAGTGGCACCCCTGGCCCTCAGCCACCAAATCAACAACTCCCCAGCTAGACACGCTGGGAAGATGTTATCTTATTTTGACTGGCTTCTCAAGCAATCTCCACTCTTATGACGAGTAATAGATTTGTAGCCATTGCACTGAAGGACAATGAGCAGATGTAGCCTCACCAATTCCAGACAACTCAGTTAATTTAACCAATGCAGGACAAGTCACTGTTTAACTACTGCCTTTCCACATGAACACACAATTCCTTGACAGTTTTGCAATGTTTGACAAGGAAGTACTACTAAGCCTGTTCTAATTAGAGCAGCCATTTTTTGACAGGGACATCTAATCAACTGCTGTATTTCATTTAAAGTCTAGAGATGGATATCTAACTATACACCAGTTACCATGACAGAGCGGTTAAGCAAAGGCCCTTTGGTGAATCGTCATATGATAAGAACTAGTTTTGTTAACGGTACTTCCTTCAGAATAAAGAGGTGAATATTATTTCTAGCCCTGCAAGACTATATTTACTCATCTGGAATAAAATATAATTGATTAAGAGACAGCAAGCGAGGCTGAAAAGCAAACAAGTAAATGACAGCTTTACTTTGACAACAAATGACAGTTAAGAAATCACAAATAAGTTCTGGACATACAGAGGTCTTCTACTAATTTATTCTCGCTCAGTTCTTTCAAGTTCTGTCTCAGTCTGTCCTGAAGAGTGCACTGCTTTGTCAACACCCAGTTTCTATTAAGAGAACGCTGTCAGATGCTCTGCACACCCAGAGGCATCAGTAGCAAGTTTGAAAGAGAGCAGCATCCCTCCACAGCCCTCACCTGCGAATTATTTGTTCCAGCACGAAATAAATGCCAGCAGCCCTGATGTTTATTACTAGACAAGCCGTACCCATCATCAGGGGATCGGAGTGCCATGAATCCCCCGTTCCAGCCCGTTGCAGGCCGCGCAGCTCGGCCCCAGCACCCTCACACCACCCAGAACCCCTCGGCGCCCCGCACCACAGCCATCCCCTTCGGCCCCCACAGCCCCGGCCCACCTGGGCCTGTATGTAGAGGGAGACGCAGTCTGGGGAGAGGCGGTGGGGCTCCAGGAGCTGCGTGCAGCGCTGCAGGTGCTCCTCGCCGGCCGACAGCTCCTCGGTGTCGGTGTGGTTGACGCCCAGCTCGTACTCCAGCACGGCCCGCCGCACGGCCACCAGCCGCGCCTCGCCGCCCTCCTCGGCGGCGCTCAGCAGCTGTTTGACCTCCTGGAGCAACGCCCGGGCGCTGTACTTGGAGCGGTAGGGCTCGGTCTCCGGGTCCTTGCGGGACTCCACGGCCGACAGCGTCCGGGCCGTGCGGAACTTCTCGCACACCTCGGCCCACCCGCCGCCCGCCGCCGCCATCTTCTCTCCCCCGGCCGCCCAGCGTCAGGCGCGCCGCCGCCCGGCGCGCCGCCGGCCAATCAGNCCGCTTCCCGCCGCCGGCCGGCTCCTCTCCCGCTGTCCCAAATCCCGAGCGTTTCACCCCCACAGCCTCTGTGACGGGGTTGAGGGTAAACGGTGCCAAGCGTGCAGAATCAGCCAGACGGCGAGGGGCAAGCGGGAGCACCGCCGCGGCCTCTGGAAGGGTGGGGAGGGGGCTTGATCTCAAATTTCTTCTGACAAGAAGTTGTTTTTAGAACAAGGTTTTTTCACATGAGGGGTGCTGAACAGGCGCGATGAAGTAACTACATGTTTGGAAGAGCACTGATCTCCCACAGCACTGTGTCTGGTGTGTGGCATTTAATGGCAGGAAAATGGCAGCAGCTGGTTTGCTGGACAAGAACAACCTAAAAAACCTAGTCCTTTCAGCAAACGTGGTTTTTAGCCATCCTCAAAGACAGACTGCTTTATCAAGGAATAAAGACAAAGAGGAACATCTAACAGGTTTTTACTTTTTGATAAAAATCAGCTCAGTCCATATCCGTACCAGAGGTTTAATCAAGTGACCTGTTAAAATCATGTCCCCGGTTTCCATTCTTAAACCAGTTGTTTCTCTTGAAGCCACCGTCACCTTGTCTCCCATTTCCAAACCTGGAAAAGCCTCGTCCTGCCTCCTGGGGGACCTCTTCCAGCTCTGGCAATTCCTTGGCCACCGACAGCTGCCAGCGCCTGGTGTCGCTCCACTGCTCCTGAAATAAGACCAATGTAACAAGTCTTATGTGCTTGCAGGTATGTCCAAGGTACCCTTTATCATTAAAAGCAACACTGAATGCAAAGACAAATCCCACCCTCATCAAAATAGGTCTGCAGATCCCTCTTGGGAAACAACTCAGTGTCCTGTGACAAAAGAATAAATGATCACAAAGGGACATGGGGGAGTGAAGTCGACAGAAAACTGGTTAACTCTCAAAAACACTGGAGAGGTCAAAACCCAGAGCAGCCAAAGAACACAGGATACTGCTTAATAAAATCAGGTAATATAATAAGAACTGAAATGAGGAAGAGGCATGACAGGGTATTTTCTAAGGACTGTGCTGTGCTCTTCCTAATGACTGTGTTGTGCAACATTCTTATTAAAACACAAACCTTATCCTCCCAAACCACCCTATATTCAATCCTATATATGGCGATCACCAAATTCCAAATAACCACGTTCCAAAGCCAGTTCTGGATACAAAAACATACCTGTATGTTACTCAGTTCGCCAACAGGGATATCAAAGCACACCCCCTATATAACAGGAAAACAAAACAAAACATAAAAGAGGCATTTGCTTTCCAAAAATATATCCAAGAACAGAGACATACAACTCCAGACAGGCAGCACCTGCAACTATTTCATATACGCCAACTGTAGAAACCAGAAATGCTAGAAAGCATGGTCTTTTGGGGGAAGCTTTTTATAAGGCGAAGAAACAGAAGCAGTTAAAACACAAAAGCTCCAAACAAAATGCAGATTCAAATGCTCTATGCTGACAGCCGCATTGCCCACAATCAGCCTGTCTGAAAGTAAGACAGGCGTCATCTGGCACCACAGGCTCTCTGAGAATACACTTGCACAGGAGACAAGTGTCAGGAGCCAGGCTGACAAGTCAGGTGCTGATCAGCTCCGGCAGGCAGTCACTGCCCTGCTCTACAGCTGTCTTTTCAATGCAGTGGTATAGTGTTAGCACGAGTTTACAACAAAAGAAAAAAAGGTCACAACCACCACTCCAACTATATAAGTATTTCTGATGCCTTTTTTTTTTTATTAAAGGAGAGAATTCCTGTATTACCATTTAGGAGCAATGTCTCCATTCAAATAAGTGTCTTTTAAAACACTCAACTAGCTGGAAGGTTTTGTGTGTGGGTTTTTTTTTGTGGTTTGTTTGTTTTAATAGTGTACACACAGACAGCAGTTACAGGGGAGCCTCACCATAAGTTACCGTTTTATGAGAAATGAGATTGAGTAGGGAGAGAGCAAGGTATCAATATTTGTATACTGATATTTCAGAACTCCTGCCTCAATCACTGCAAAAACTGGACATATGTGTACACACACACCCCCACACACCCTCCTTCCCCGAGATTGGCCCATCTTACCGTCTTCCCCTTGAGGAAACGCATTGCAGATACTTTGGCGTCTACTTCCTCACCAAGCTGTTCTTTTAGTCCTCGCCAGGCATAGCTCATGGTACGCATTTCTATTGAACACTTTAACACCATGGTCACAAAGCCCTTCAGGAAACAGAGAAAAACGTTTACAAGACTAACCTTGGTTGGGCAGCCTGTAACTCACTAACTAATGAGCTATGCAATAACTTGTTATTGTAACGTAGTATTTAAGCCTAAGAAATCAGCTTTCCAGAAGTGAAACAACTAAAAGCCTCCTAAGAAGCTGAAAGCATCCATCTAACCTAGGATTGCTCATTGATATAAAGGCCAATAGCATTTCTGTATTTTAGCCAGAAGCAGAGATACATTTATTCAACACAAAGTTACGGCTAGAGAAGGGGTAAAAAAAGAAACCCAGACTGATAGAAGAAGCACAGTTCAGTCACGTGCTATTTCCAAAATTGTGTTACACGTAACAAACTGGGTCAAGTTGTCCCTAAATGCATCAGAAAAAGGAAGGGCTGTACTTTTCCTCTGTCAAGATCTCTTTGAAATCAGGTAATCACATGCTAGACTTACTTGAAATATTATAAAAACGTAAAAGCTTCCCAGGAAGGGAAAAACTACAATAGCACGAACCAATCTCTTAGCTTAAAAAATATCATTAGTTAAACTCTCTCAGAGCATCATAGTCTCCTTTCACTTAACTTCTTCTCATTACAAAAAATTTTACTAACTGATTTCGAGTTTCTCTAGTTTCCTGCAGAGTGCCAGTATGAGTTGATTTCAATTAAGGAACAAGCAATAAACCAGAAGCTGGGGGTAACAGCTATTCAGAAACCCTACTGAAAGAGCCTGAGAAAAAGATGCCACACTTGGACTGGATGCAAGCAATTAATTTATCCATTCTTGTTAACACAGGTATAATGTTATTTACCGCAGTTGAGTTGAGTAAGGAGCGCTGCTGTATGTAAGATGCCCCAGAAATATGAGCTAGAGCTGCAGCCAGGGCAGCAACTGCCCCTTTTTCATCTATGAGCTCTTGAGCAGATTGTCTGAAGTGGTCTACTGCAGAAGGAGGAATGGCCTCCAACAACCTACAGGGTGACAACAAAAGTTTAAGAGGTCAGCAAAGGCTAGTGTGAAGTGTGGCCATGTTTGAGACACAGACTTCAGACAGCTTTCAAGATTAACGAATTACCTCTAAAAGCTAACAAATTATCTCTATCATGCTTATGCTTCACTACCACTCATTTCACTCAACACCTTCAGGATGCTGAATACCCACCGCCCCTGTTCATTAAGCCAAGACTCTTGAAAGATGTGTTCAAAACTGAGGATGTACAATGTGGCATGTTTGAGAGCATTGATAAAAACCATCAAGGGAATGCTCTAAAATACCAGCATTCTTAAGGCTCCACAAGAAAGTGTTGCCAGCAAACCCAAGAATCCCTTGCTTTTACTTCATAGGGAAGAGAAGCAAACCACTACAATGCCACTGCTGGGCTGGGGCAAGGCACTTCTTGCTCTCAGTGCAAGCTGATTAAATTGGTTATTTCTGGGAGAGGCAGTGAAAACAAGCTGGGAAACCGAGAACAGCTACTTCTGTAATGCTGTTTTTGGTACACCAGCACCTCACACCATTTTTCAGCACGCAGCGAACCCAACACCATGCCCATGATCTCCTTTACACTCATGAAATCCTTGCTAATTATAATAATCTCTGTCAAGGCAATTTCTACCAATGAGGCAGCAAATGTAAACAGAGCTGCATGGAACAAAAACCACAACCCTTGAGAACAAAACAATGTGAAGAAACACAAGACGGGGCTACAACACCCTCACTACTGCAAGTTAACTCCTCATTATACTAATTATTACTTTTTACATACTGCTACCGTATCATCTGAGAGGACAAAATCAGTTTCCCCTCATGGCAGTATTCCCTGTTCTGCTATTGACTTCTGATGATATAAACAAAGGTTAACTTTTGCAAGAACTTAGAGAACATTATGTTCTATGAAAAGGTCTATGTTAAAGCACACAGAGGTTTATTGGTATCATCTTATGAAAACAAGGCAGCATCTACACACAAGGTAGTTGACATACATGCTCACATACAGGTCTGATCCCTTAAAGCTTTGCATTAACAGTGTTGTTGTTGGTAATATCTCTAGACATCTTTTAAGAACAGGCAAATAAACTTACTTTTTGGCATCACTACTTGAAGCTTTAATTACATCTGTAGCAGAAGGAACACCTACACGCTTAAAGGTAATCCCCTGAAATCAAGAAAACAAATTACAGTTAAAGGTATTTTCAGCACTCTACAACTCAGTCCTAAGTAAGTCACATTACTGAGACCTCTAGTTACAGTTTAGAACATCAACACAGTCTAAATTATTTCTAAAGCTAGAAGAAAGCTTTTAAATTCCTGCCTTTGTTAATCTGGAGCTACTTCACACCAATTTACATGCAGATTGTAATGTGAGGCATGGTCTCCTTCATGCATTCCTGTCACAATCTGCCTGCTGACACCAAGAGTACTACCAGCATGGGAAAACTCATGAGGCATTAGAACAGGCTGATACAAAAGCATTTACAAACACTTACCAAATACCAACATTTTAGGCTTACCAATCTACAGGACATGAGTCCTGTACTGGACTCATAAGCAGTCTATGGTTACAAAGCCTAAGAGTGGCAGAGTCTTTTTAGGAGCTGAATAATTTTATTAAGCAGAGGTCTGAGGTATAACTCACCGCTTTGTGCTCAACTTGCTTCAGAAGATCTTCTTCTCTTCTCTGAAATAAACAAATGCAGATCCCGGTCCGGCCAGCTCGACCCGTACGTCCAGAACGATGGATGTAGGAATCAACATCCTTCAGAAATTCAGATTAACATGAGATAACCTTATGTATAAATGTCAACAGCTTAAATGACATTTTAAGAGAGAAAATGCAAGCTAAATTCTAATTCAGAAGCCTACAGAGTGATATATTATGTCTCTATACCCAAACTTGCAACTACATTCAAACCATTTGGGTTTGTGTATGCTACCCTGCCCAAGGTATGCTGTCTCAGGTTTAACAAACACTATTGACAAAAGTTTGTGAGGTTTTTTTTTAAATAAAAAGCTCCACTGGAGTTTCAAAAGAAGAAAAAGGCATCAGGAGCATTTTAGAATTGTTACAAAACTCAACAATGTTCAGAAGGGATTCAGAAATGCTGAAACATCACAAGCTATCTTACGACTTTCCAGAGTAACTGAAAACCATCTCTTTTACTTTAATCAAAGCTGAAAATATAAAAGCTTAGCTAGGAAATTCTAGTCCTGCATTTACAAAAAATCCACTTAATTTGTGAATCAGAACATACTGCTGGTGAAACAAAGGAATAACCTACTGTTCTGCCACAAAAAAAAAAAAAACATTACAATTTTAGTTTCCC
>VZTV01017006.1:0-29157 GCA_013400875.1 Anhinga rufa | reverse complement strand
GAAACAACTGCAAGGGGTCCAACACAAAGGATATAAATCCAAATAACACGCAGGATGGGGGGGACATATTTACAGCAATGATCCTTAGGGCCTGAGGAAAGAAGGTGAACGGCGCCAGCAGGCTGCAACAGCCGAGCATGGAGCCAGGGACCCGTTGCTGTCTCCACGCAGCCCTGCCCACAGCACAGGCAAGCGCTGCCCACTGCTGCCAGTCAGCTGGTGCCAAAAAAGCTATTGCTCCCACTCAGCCCCATCCCTGAGATGGGATTCACTCCCCACACTAACCTGTGCCGATGGCAGGGACCGTGGGGAAGGTGGGTGGGAAAACTCCTGGGGGTCTGTCCCAAAAGGCAGGCAGGAAAACATCTGGGAATAGACCCTCTGCGGGTTCTTGAGGGCAAATACACAGTAACAAAAGATCTCAAGAGGATCTTGTGGAAAAAATAAGGAGCCCTTCCCCCCTCAATTGTGGCAGTTTCCAGATGGGAAACTGAAATGAAACTTTTTTTGAAATGTTCAGAAACCTTTTGAACCTCATTAGTTTTCATTTCATATGGTTCTGCACAGAAAAAAGTATATAAACCTGCAGCTCTTTTAGATGAAATGATGTAACGTTCAGATTATATCGATCGGAGCGGGGAGGGGAGCATTCGTCTCAGTAATATTTTAACAAAAGAAGTCATTTTATGCAGTCTTTACAATGCTTTCTTATTTCAGGGGTCATGGGAGCTGCATAACACCAGGTCTTCACAGCCTCAGAAACCAAATTACTTAATTTTGAGGAAACAATACCTGCATGCAATTAAGCTCTTAACTTTACTCATGTGAGTAGTTTGAATTAGTGCATGGAGAACACTTGCAGGCTTTCAATTCCACATGTGTAAGTTTTGGCAGGGCTTGGTTCTTAACCATGTTAATCTTGAAGCTTTGCTTGCTTTGTTTTCAGCAGCAAACCTAGCAAAACTATAAATACACTATCCACTTTGAAAATCCTGTAAAATCAATTTTGGAGACTTCAAGGAAATCAAAGGAAATGTGATAAAATTAAAATGCTCCCACTTAAATAAAATTTTATTTCCCTTCCAGTAACATACAATATTTAACTAAGAGTTTTAATACATTCAGTAAAATATGAGCATATTATTAACCTCTTCAAAACGACACAATTTACTGTAAAGTCATTACCATTCTGTTCACTCATGTCTGGCCTCTTTGTTTCAAGTCTGTTTTCCCAGCTTACAGTATCAGGTCAACAGACTCTAACATAAATGAGTAATGCGTCTGGAATTTTTCCTTGCAACACCAAACCTCAGACCCAGCACAGGCAGAAGGGCCATGCTGTGAATAGGATGGGAAGCAGCTTCAGCTGTACCTCTTCTCTCTGTTCTCTGTCCTGTCCCATTTTCCCTTGCAAGAGACTCCTACATGAGCTGCTGTCTGTCCCTGACTTCATTTCCTCCTTTCACAGCTCTCAGAAACAGCATCTGGACTTTTGGAAGTCCAAAACCATACTTTCTCAAGGTCTAGTAGACAAAAACATTGCTGCACTTCCCACGTCCTCTTTCAAAATCTGCAACAGTGACCTTGGAAGTCCTGAGGCAAACTTGTTTCTGCAAGGTGGGACAGTCAGAGGGAATCTACTCAGATAAAAGTATTCATGGTCATTTCTGAGGTGCTGCCCACGGTTAACTCGAAGAAGCGAGGGTGTGCCCTGCTTCTTGCTATCTGCCCGAGCTGGAAATAAGCGTCCCACAATCAGCAGATCTTTATCGGCAGTGCTGAAGGTGTCGTGGCACAGGAAAGGAATGTCAGTCTCTTTCCTCAGCACTTTAAATTTCTATAGCCTTCAGGTTTGGGGGAAGCAGGGTGTCCTTCTGAAACTTTCTGTAAGTAAATCTAGTGTTTTATACAGATATTAGCAAATCAAAACCAAGTTGTGTGAAAAATGTCAGTTCTATTTTTGCCAACTAAAATATAACAGGAAATTGTATGCTTAACATATGTGGAGAACTGCAAAACTGAACCACAGATATGTAACCACTATTATTAAGAATGGTAAATATGGCTGCGGAGGTGAAACGGATTATGCCGCTGGATATTTCCTTTAATATGAATTCCAGCTACAGTGTCACTTTGCATATGAAGGGGAATAGAAGATTCTTAAAACAACTTCAGGAAACAGAATTGCGTTTTTACAAATTGATCATGTCTAGTCCCTTAGTACACTGATGGGAAAACAATTGTATTACGGTACGCAAACTAAACAAATGGTTTCTGAATGCATTCATTTAGCAATGCACCGATAGCTTTGATAGGAAGGCCCTGAATATGAATCTTTTACAAACCAAAAAAGAAAAGGAAAATCAATCTGAGATGCTAAGCCACAAGCTATTTCAAATGATGCCTGGAATCCAGATGAACCAAAGCCGGTCACACCCCAGATCTGAATCATAAGCACAGGTCTCCTTCGGGATGCCCTGGAAAGCCCCATGCAGAAACTGCAGCTCCACCAAGACGTGAGCCAGTCTACAAAGGGTGCCTGGCCACCACTGTGCCGGGAAGGTGGGACACTGGTGACCCTGAGCACGTCTGCCTTCTCTGTCATCAGAGCAACTACACAGGCAGGGAGTCTTAAAAACAGTCACCAGTATTTTTATTTATCAGAAGAGAAGGGTGTTGGAAGTTTTCTGTTTGTTCTTAGAAAGCACTCGTTTTCCTAAAGAAACAGCCAGGCTTCTTTCCACAACTCTGAGGCTCAGGCTAAATATTTTTCACACTAACTTTTTCCCAGCAAATTGTGAAGTTACTTGAGCAGCTAAACCTCCCCCTTCCAGTCACTGGTCCTGCCAAGGCCAACAGAGGGGCTCCGTGTGGAACAGATCATACGCCTGAGAGAGAGGCAAGCCGCTCAACCCTTCCACTGTCCTTTTTAAATGAAGTGGAACAAATCAGAAGCAAACACTATTTGTAACAGTTCAATCAAACCAGTGTCCCAAATGAAGGGAGTCTCACTCATCGGTACTCTGCCAACAAGACACGGACCAACATGTCCAAGACATGGACCAGTGGAGGTGAATTTCTTCAAGAGCTTCAGTTTTCTAAGCAAAGGAATACTTTAACTGTCAAAGACAGGGTTTCAGGTAGCATCTTTAAAAGGAGGGAGAAGGGGGAATGGAGACAGTATATGACAATAGTTATCTATAAGGATTTTTCCTCCAAATCGCTATTACCATATCCATCGCACAGGGATGGAATGATGCTGAGTGCTGATGGTACACAGGCAGTAACTGTGAGAGGGAATTGGCTGGTCATCAGGGCCAGCCTCCAGTCTTTGCTATTTTGGCATTGAGGTCGTGCTCAAAGTGACAATCACACAGAAGAACCTACCTGCGAGAAAACAGAGCACCCAGCAGCCTGTGGCCACTGCTGACGCCAGCGCCGCAGCTAGTCCCTGCCCACGGCATTGCCAAGCCCACAGGTACCCATGCACAACTGGGACGGGGACCCTCTCCCAAAAATACATCTGGGAGAAGGCTCCCAACATACTCAAGGTTGAGGGCTACTAATCTAATTTCTTTTCAGACTGGTAATTTGTGACTCACAGGCAGGCATCTATTTTTAGGGATGGCTTCAGCCAGCTCCAGATGGAAGTGCAACAGACTCCGGCCTCCAGCAATCGCAGCCACTTTTACAGCCCAACTCCTGACATGGGTCCCCTCAAAGCTTTGGCTGACGCAACTCAGGCACAGACTATTACTGCTCAGTATTGTAATTACGTATTTCAACCTGTGGGTCCCCCATCACACAGGTTATTTTGAACTCTGCGAGAAGTGCTTTGGCTTTGCACTTTTTCCTCTCCCTGACCCTTCAAAAAAAAGCTGGGAGCCTTTTCCAAACCACCCCGTCACCATGCACAGTGTCTTCCAGCACGGACTGTCTGATATCCTCTGAGTCAGCTACGTCCGATGAGCCACAGCTGGCCTGGAGCTACGCCAAAGACTTTTCCCTTCAGTTTTGTTGCACAACGTGATCTAAATAACCAGTCCCATCTAATTTGTTTCCTTCATTGGTCTAAGGAAACTGTATTTCACTTCATGAGGTCTCAAGTTAGGGAAACATGGTAAGGTCAGTGTCCAAAACCAATTCAGACAGCAATACAAATAAACATCGATTGGAAAGAGAGACACAGTCGGGAAAAAAAAAACCAAAACCCAAACTTTTGCGACTAGACTATCACTTTCATTAGCATCATGCTCTGGAATTTAAGTTTCATCTGTTTCTATGAAAAATAAGAATGAAGCGATGTATAACCAAGGAATGAATTGTTACTTAACTGCGTAACCTCCTTTTTGTGAATTTGTCAAGATAGTCTTTTACCAAAATTGGTTTAAAAAAAAAAAAACAAACAGAATTTTTGGAGTGAAACCAAATCACTAGAACTCTTTAAGGTGAACATTGCTAAAATGTTCAGAAGTCAGTTGTGGCAGAAATAGCATTAAAAAGCAGCCCAATATATTTTTTTTTGTTATCTGTATTTTTACTTTATCCTGACAGACAGCACTTCATTGGAAAAGCCAGTATATTTCAATCATTTCTATTTTACAACTTAAAAAAGCTGTAGTGTGGTCTAAAAATGAAATTTGGTTACCCAATGACACAGAATTTTGAAAAAAATAAATCAGCTCTACCCAAGAGCTAACAAAACTTTAAGATGCTAAATTAATTTTCTTTTTGGCTCAAAATTTTGAGGCTAAAGGGATTTTTTTAATGCATGTATACATGTATATGTTTATTTTCTAGTATTCTATTAATATTCTAGCAATATCTTGCATTTTGGAGGACAACATATAAATTATTTTTAGTTGTAAATTATATTAGAAAGGGGGATCTGTAGCATGATTCTGGCAATGGAACAAGCAATTCACATTGTTTTAAACTGCTTATGTGCTTGCAAACATCCCTGAAATCACACGCAAATATGGGGTGGAAAACAAATGAAAGGTCTCCACTGTGCCATATATATCCGCTACAGGATAAGTACATCTGTCCCGAGTGGCAGAAACTGGTGTCCACCTAACAGGAAGGCAGAGAAACATCAGCTTGCTGCCATCACACCTGGCAGCCCAAACAAGAGCAAAGGCTGGAGGAGTATGCGAGACCATGCTGCACAGCATCAGTGTTTCTCAAGATTTTCTGGAATGTTTTCCACTGTTTTTTGGCTCCTTGGTCTTGCCTAGTCCACCGCTGCTCCATGCCTTGGCGGGGGAAGCACATTATGGACCCAGAGCTGCTGCCCGCCAGAGGCACCGCGCACACTTCCCCCTCTGCAGCATCCTGAGCCACAGGGCAGCTCCCCTCTACTCCACTGCAGAGGACCTAAACAACAGCCCTCTAAATTGTCTTTTTGTTGTATTTTATACCCCTCTTCAAGAGGCCCTTTGGAATCCGCTAATCAACAGATTTTGGCCCTAAAATTGGTATCACTAGTGTGAGGAGGATGGCATGGCATTACCAAAAGAAATGCTCTATTGGCACAGAGCTGGACTAGCACCCTCTGTAAAACCGTTCTGATGCAAGATGAAGGGCACAGCCAGAGCACACCTTCCTTATCTTGAACAGCCTTGTGATGACCCACATGGAGTCAATGAGAGCCACCGTGACTTTGTGAAGGTTTCAGACCACCTTATGTTAGGAGCCAGGCGACAGCCCAGCTTGGTGCAACACAGAGGCTCCCTGCCTGTCCCCTTCTCCCTCTGCTTCCTGATTTGAAAGCTCTCATGTTGGTTGCCCTCAGAGGAGCAGGCATGATCCTTTCTCCAGGATTACAGCTGCACCCCAACCATCAGGGTAAGAGGTTTCCATCCAACAGAGATATTCCACTGGTGACCAGAAAGGGAAGAGAGGCTAACAGCAAATCATCCTACCAGGAGTTTCAAACCCCAGCAGATTCCACACCAGGGTGGAGAGCTAGTTTTCTGTCTGACTGGTCCTCTTATTTATTTGTTTAAGGGCTACCCCAGCAGTGAGCAGGGAAGAATTCCTTCCCCATGTAGGAGCGTGCTGCCAAGTTCCTCTGACTTGCAACAAGACTCACAAACATTTCCTGGTTCTCTCCATCCCCGAACACTAGCAAGCAGCCTATTCAATACCTCACAGCAAACAGCAAGATCTTTCATACCTCAAAGGCATAATTTAAATATGGGAAACAAATTTACCTTTTCATTGAAAACCCTACTTTGAGTATAGCCAACTGAACATATTTCCACATAAACTGGCAATAAATGGAGAGGGGGAACTCACAAAGAAAGAGAAGTGCTAATTTGCCTGTGCCTGAATCAAAGCAGTTGCTAGCTGCAAGCATCGGGGCAGCAGCATGCGCGGAAGCACATTGTTCAAATGGAGTTCCTATCGCAAAAATAAAAGCTTGCACATGGTGAAAATGAGGTACAAAATCTTACGTTCTCTTCCTCATTAGCACAGTGGGACAATAATATCAGAGGTGTTAACTGGCAGGTGTGTTTGTAGATAATCGCTCGCGCCTGTTGTACAGTGCAGCAGAGAGAACAGAAATCAGGTTTAAAAGCTGTCATGCACCAGGTCGCTTTTCACCGAGGTTGGGTCCTATGGCCATAATGTATTAATGTGGATAATACGTGTTGTTCAATAGCTCTGTAAAGCCTTTTCTCATGGATTTTAACTCTTGCAGAGGCACAGTATGATTTCTAGAGGTCAAGTTCAGTCCTTAGAATAAGGGGCAGGGCTGGCAAAGTTACCACAACTTGAAGCATCAGGAACACTGTACACAGTAGCAGTCAGTACCCAGGGGCAGCAGGCCTGGCTCATGCCCCCAGGGCTTCCTAACACGCTCACATCCGCAGGCTGCACCAAAAGCATGGGTGTGCGCTGCCAGATCCAGGACCTTGTATCCCAACAACAGAAATAAGGTGAGAAATGGTTTCTAAGTGGTTCCTGGAGACATTTCCAGGATTGCAGACTTTTAAAACTGTAACATCCAAAGGCTCCAACAGATCTAGGAGGATCCACTGTAATCAATGGAGATGACCACAGTGATGTCACTGCTTTTGGTAACCTGTCTCAAGAGCTGACCTGTTTGTTTTCCCTCTGGATGAATCACTTTCCAGACAGCCCATCAGACACAAATCTGTCTTGTTTACACATACAAGTCTAGAATTTACCAATTTATAAAAATAACAATAAATTAACAAGTCCAGTGGTCAGACCCAGAAATTAACTACGATTGTGGCTTTTCCTGTCACCCATTTGTGGCTAAAATATGACTACTCCAAGTAGTAAACACCAACCTGGTAGTTGTTGCCATGGTCAGGCTCATTTCAAACTACTTTCCTTACAATAAAATCCTTTTCATTCTTTGTTCCTTTCTTAATTTTTTTTTCTTTAAACAGGAGAAAATCTACAATATTCTTTGAATGAATCAAAGGATCCTATAACCTACATGCACTCACCATACAGTGGATAGGACGCTTCACCTAAGAGCCCTTTTGCTCGCTTTTTTTGTTGCAAACCTGTGCAGTGAACCAGCTCTTCAGATGGTGTAATGGAAATAGTTGCCAAATCGGCAGGCCCCTATACCAGCACCAGAACAGAATCTGACTCCAGATCTTTAAATAAAATTGGGGGGGGACAGGGGACACTACCCTGGATTTCTAAATGCCAGAATCAGGCTGATTTGGTGTGGCAGGCTGCTGTCACTCACTGCCAGCCAGCTCCTGCCCTGGCTGAGATTGGTCACTGCTCTCAATGGGAGCTGAATTGGACCCTTTTTTCTCTCCTTCACATTTTGGCCGAATGAGGAATGTTTTCAATCAGGGTGGGATGGGAAAAATTAAGAGCCTTTTAGGAATGGCATATCCTGAGTTTCCAGAAGCCGTCTAGGTCAGCCCAAAGTCTAGCCGGCCGGTGCACTCATCCCCAGTATTTACACTGACAGTGGAAACAAGCCTGGAACAGCTGCAAACAATTATGCCTCTGACCCTCTCATGGTGAAGCCCTGTAATGCAGGATACTTCATTCACACTGCACATTGCAGCAGCTAATGCTCACTTCCCTATGAAAACATCCACATTAAACTTATTTCATTATGGCTAATTGGTACCCAATTGAATTCTTTTAAAAGGTGTGCTTTGCAATATCTGTCATCTGAAAGCTTCCCTTACCGGGAGGAAACATCTGTCTTCTCTGCAATGGGTTGAATGTAAAGGTTTTCTGTTTCCACGTGTTATATATATCCCAGAGAGTGTCAAAACAGAGTAAAACAAGGGTTCAACACTGCAGTGTGCTCTGCTACTGCCCACAGCTGTAAGTACCATCGCTGAGGACTCCCACCCATCTCCCTGCTTTTCTCCCACCATACTCACCCTCCCAAAAGTGGCCGCTAAGCCCATGTCCACTCTCACTACATTCTCTGCCCAAACCACAACTCCAACCCCAAGTCACATCCCCCACACTGGGCCCTCTGTTTCTCTCTTTATCCCCACCCTGGCTCTGCTCCCACAAAACCTAACCTTACCTTCTCCAAATCAGGACCCCTCACTCACTCTCAGCATAGTTTGCCCGGTCACTGCCCAGACTTGCTCCTGCCCCACAGGCCAGGAAGTTCGTGCCTTGCCACTGCCCACAAGCAGAGCTGCAGGCAGCACCGATAGCTTCTCACAACCACATTACTTTGAAGAAACCTGCATGCCACTACACATTGCATGATTTAGGCACCTCTGGAGTAAAATCCACTACGAGCCAGGCCTAGCATCCACAAGTGATCTCTTTCTCCCTCCTCTACTACTCTAGCTGTGCAAAGCAAGGGCAGTATTGTCATGAATTCCCTCAGCATGAGTAGATCCTGAGCTGACACGGAAAGGATTGCTAGCGCCTCAAAATAATCCTGGCACAGGGTGTGTATAGCAAGGTGTTTTAGGAACAGAAACATCAAGAGGAAAACAGAAACCAGCAACCCCACTGGCATGACAGAAGGCATCAAATGCCAAGTCTTTTCATATTTACAGACTCATGCAGTTTATGGGCTTAACCAAATGTTTCAGTGAAAGAAAAAGAATAAATAGTGGAGTCATTAATTTAAAATGCTTGAGACTAATGGAAAGAATGATTGGACCATGGCTGTGATTGGACCATGGCTCTAGTCTCTTTGGCCTCATTTTAGGATCTTTCCCTCCTTTTCTCACTTATGGTCTTTTTAAGCAACGTTTAGATCTAAACTCTCTCACAAAGAGAAAGCCTGAAACACAAGCTGATAAAAATACATGGAGTTGAACAGTAAAACAGCCTTGGACCTTGGCTGAGCGAGCAATTGGGCAGCCTACATTTTGCTGTGTTCCTTGATGGGCTGAGAATAGACACTCATATAAGTATTATTCTTTGCCCTTCCTGATAGAGACTCAAGTAACGAAAATGGAAACAGCACATAAAGCAACTCTGGCTATTCTGATGACTGAATTGAAAAGTTTTCCTCCAAGGGATTTGATAATTGAGAAAGCAGATTAGAAAAAAGTGGCATAAAATATTACTGTAATCTCTCTGAGACTAGAAAATGTATTACATTGACTAATAAGCAACAGGAAGAGACTTTACATTTCCCTTTACACTTACATTTCCAGTTATATAGTTACAGAAGAAATTATTAGGAGGTTATTTTATTTCTGGACTCTCAATGGAGAAGACAGAAAACAGAAGAATGGGGAGAGTTTGAACATGAGGATAAAATACAGGCATTGCTCAGGAAAAGATGCCAGCTTACAAACGGCAGGAGAGGCCAAAGCCACACCTTACTGCCCTCCACCACCTGATGGAAGCTCTCTGTAAATTGTTATTCACCTTCGAGGACACTGTTTGTGAGGTTACCAGCAGATGGGCATGGTTGGTGAAACAGTAGTGAGCAAGAGAGCTGTGTAACACACAGGTCACACCTGCTGGAGTCACCCTTTAACCTTAGGTTTTCTGAACTGTCCCCCTGAGTCTTTGCATGGACCTGGACCACTGTTTGATATTATCCAGAAATACAAATCTCCTCTTAAAACAATATACATCTTGGCAAAATGTCACTGGAACAACAAATAGTAAGTGCCCCAGCAAAGCAGTTCATTTTGGTACCAAAACAGCAAAATGCAAAACCACAAAAGCCAACAAAAGCACTTGTTTAGCCAGGGAAAAATACTACCGTGAGTGCTTGGGAGCCTGAGTCGCCCCCAGTGCTTCTTGGAGCTGCAGCTGCTCCCAATGAATGATTCACCACCAAACTCCAGCAGAACCAGTGTGAAGACCACAGTAGTGGGTAAGCAGTGTACAGTGTGTCGCAGACAGGGAGTGCTGGACTGGTTCCTTCCAGCCCAGCATGTGTGTTCAGTGTGAATTCCTTACATGCATTACGTGGCAGGCTTTCCCTGAGCCCAGCAGGAACAGGGGAAAGAGAAGAAAAAGCTAGCCTGTGGTTAATTTTTAAAAGAAATTGTATTAATTTCATGCAATAGATTGGAAAGAATAAATTTCAGTGTGTCACGTCTGTGAAGTGAAAGCTGGTTTCAGATTCAAACTAGACTGCCTGTTTGAATCAAAACACATACCTAGTTTCGGTATTAGTGAAAGGGACAATTGATTTGTCACCTGGTAGATTATTCTAGTGTTTTACTATTGATATTGTGGTTTTACATGCCAGTGCTGGACTGTTCAGGTTCTGTTACTCATAAGGTTTGAGGTTTTGGATGTGTTAAGTGGGAGACTGATGAGTCCTGATCATTTCCAGCCATTACTCTCCAAAATAAATGGAAGCCAGATAAATATCATTTGGCTCAACACTGTCATAAGCAAACTATGTTCAGGCTGTAGTTTGCTGTTTGGATTTTGCATTAAGGAGAGAAAAATGAAAACAGGTAGAAGAAAACCTGAAAGGAGGTCATAGTGAGGTGGGTGTTGGTGTCTTCTCCCAAGTAACTAGTGATATGATGAGAGGAAATGCCCTCAAGGTGCGCCAGGGGAGGTTTAGATTGGATATTAGGGAAAATGTCTTTACTGAAAGAGTGGTCAGGCACTGGAATGGGCTGCCCAGAGAGGTGGTGGAGTCACCATCCCTGGGGTGTTCAAAAAACATGTAGATGTTGCACTTCAGGCCATGGTTTAGGAGGCCTGGGGGTGCTGGGTTGGCAGTTGGACTTGATGTTAGAGGTCTTTTCCAACCTTAATGATTCTATGATTCTACAAAAAGAGATCATGGCCTTTCAAGGCACCACGTGCTTGGGAGGCAAGACAGATGGGACTGTCAGTACGTTGGAGGACAGGTTTGCACTTAGAAACTTTTTTGTTCACTTGCAAAAATGCTCTGGGGCGAAAAAAATTTAATAGGGAAAATTGAAAGATGCTTCTGCCAGGCAGGAAGAATCAGCTTCATAACTACAGGAGGAAAAAAACTTGTCCAGGCAGCAGCTCTGCAGAGAAGGACCTGGGAGGCGAACAGGTCACAAGGGAAACTGGGAGTCCGTTGCACCATGGTATTGCAGAAAGTCAAATGCAGCACTGATATGAACAGACTGAGATAGAAGCCTACACTGCTCATGAAGTCACCCATCCAGTGCACACAGCTCCGCTCCCAGGTCCCATCTTCTCCATGCCTGTTTCCAGGACCGGGCACTTCACCTGACAAAATATGGAAAGAATCTAGGAAACAAGAAGAACAATTAAAAGGCCAGAAAACAGTACCAACAGGGAAGAGAGGGAAGAAGATAGGATTATTTAATCTAAAGAAATGAAGACTGGGGAACTCATGAAAGCAGTTTTTGGATATGTAAAGTCTGTGGCTTGGAGGAAAGGAAGAATCTACCTTCTAATGTCCATAATGTACAGAAGAGTGTAGGAAGTGATGAGTTTACTGCACAGCTGGGAAGATGCAGTTCAGACATGAGATAAACCCCTTAATGGTGAAGGGAGAAAAGAACAGCTACATCTTGCATCAGGAAGCTGTAAACTTTCCAGCATCCAGGAACACTTTGGGCAAGCACCCTTCAGAAATGAGAGGTAGTACTGATCCTGCCTTCTGCTGAGAGCTTTTTGAGGTCCCCCCAGCTCCATGACTACACAAGAAATTATTTTTCCTGACCTCCGGTGAGTCACGCTACTCTGGACTGTAATACTTGCAGAAATTAGAGAGTCAGCTGGAACACTGCAAACAAAAGTTCCAGCACATTCTGGAAAGACCAACTTTCTTTTAGTCTTATTAGGAGAATATTATCTAGAACAAGGACATAATTTAAAACTAAGGAAATAGAGCCTTTACTGGCAAAGGTGGCACTTGTCTGCATGGTCAGCATGCTACTTTTTAGTGAGTTGTCATCTAAATCCATCCTAGATATTGTGTGCTGGAGTTTCTTGCTTTTCTTTGATTTTCAATCACAGCAGCTTATTTCCTGTGAGAACCTGCTAATCATGCAGTGACATGCAGTAGCTGGAAACGCAGAGCATGACTTGTCCAGCCCTGAGACAGATGGGCTGCGTTCGCCCCAGAGATACCCACCCCCTCCCTATGAATATGGACAATTAACAGAGACCAGACACCTATGGCTAATGTAGACAGAAACTTCAGAAAGTATCCTCTGCCAAGAGATTAACCATCCTTCTATGAATATTTTCTAGGCATGATGAAAATCTGCATGTATTACTTTTAAAAAGTTGCCGCACCGCAGAGCTATACATGTAAATAAAATGCCACTTGCCTTACTTTGACATGGAGACATGGTACAAAGGTACCCGTGAACCCACAAAAAGTGCAAGGGGTGATCTGCCACTGTTAGAGAAGGAACAAGAGTCTCAGTTTTAGAATGATGTTTCACTAGCATGCAAGTCATTTGGGACCTTTGTGGATCTTGGCCTTAAAATATTAAGCTACCCTTTCACTTTTGGTAGGATACATAAACTAGGAACAGAACACAGCTGAGATTCAACACTAGCACTAGCCCCAGGAGATACCACTGAGCTCGCAGAACTGCCTTCTCTCTGCATACCTGCCCAGCATGTGCAAGAGTCTCAGGCATTCCCACCACAGATTTCTGCAGCTGCGCAAGGTTACTGGTTTGGTTTCGATCCAAAGGTGTTTACATTTTTCCCACGCAGTCCACTTTGATGTCTTTTAAATACCCTGAGCTTGTACTTGCCAAAAGAATAAATACAACCTTGTTTTCATTCATATTTTAGTTGTGAAACATTTAGTTCAGATCATTTGCATAATGATTTAGCATGAGTTAAATGTAGGTAATAAGAAAAACACTGAACACGTTAAATGTGCATGTTATTGTCTTGCACAGAGCCATTTACCTTAGTAAACTTCTGTGTTATGTTGAAAGAAGCAGAGCTGAATCACAACCTCTTACAGAGTTATCTTCTGCACACTCATCACTTATGTCCCCTAAGCACTTCATTTTCCTGCATGAGTATGAGCTCAGAGAAAATTAGAAATTACTGAATTTCTGTTCTGCTATTGACTGGTGTGCATCAAGTGTACTGGCATATATCCACGGCTGTGCATCAAGTTTACTGACCATTTCCCCCTGTATGTTACACCACCATTGCTCATCGTATCAGCAACCTGTTACACACTCTACAGATTCTAGAGTATCCAGCATGTAGGAAAAAATTATTTAGTTAGTGCCACAAAACAGAGCTACTCATGACAACTTGGCCAGTTTGTGTCACTAGAGTTTTTTTAAAAAAACCCACATCATCTCAAGCGTATCACCAACAAAATAACATGTAGGCAGCATTACTATGGGCAAGTCCAGTCCACTGGGTTCGTTAATTCCATTTGGCCATTCCGAAATGGTTCTATCTACAGTGCGTGTGGTCTTAGCTTTAAGCCCCCCCTTTTTTTTTTAAGTACGAATGCCTTGTGTTTGAAAAATAAAAAATAAGTAACATAACGAAGCCGTGTTAATATTAGAAGGAGTTGTGCATCAGCAGTTCACATTGAATGGGTATCGGCATTATGTTCACTGGTGCTAGGATACCATGGTGATGGGCCCTGAAGAATTACCAAAAATAGATTAAATGCATGTGGCAAGTGATAATAAGCACAAAATGTTTTCCATACAGTAAAAATGCCGCAGGAAAGCAGAATAACGCGTTCTATAAATCAGCTCAACAGATCAACAACTTCCAGGCAGAATACTCAGGGATCTGAATGTGTAGTCAGAGCTGAACTCCTAAGCCCAAAATTGCCAAGAAACCAAATTTGGCAATAGTGTCTGCACCTAAAGAAATTCAGACCTAGGAGACTGGCACAGGATCTGCTGTTGCTAGCAAAAATGTATGAAAGGAGCTGAGAGGTTTGGATTTAAAGTAAGAGACATTAATCACTGGGTAACGCCTACCACAGTAACTGCGTCTTTCCAAGCTGCTGGAGTCTCATCCTTTTTTGTATTGAGTCAATCAAAATATTAAAAATGTCATTCTTTGAAGCTCTGCTGAGCCAGGCTGCTTGTTCGTTGCTGTATAAAACAAATCACTCGAAAGAGTTTCACTGAAGCTGCCCACTGATTCAGCAGGGTGCTCGTACACAGAATTAAAGACACGTGCAAGCGCTGGCAGCTCTCGAGTGGGAATGACAGGAGACAGCGCACCCCACTTTCTCATTAACAACCACTATGCTGCATTACCACAAAGCGCGTGACATCAAAGGGGCATGAAATGTCTGAAATGGCACCGCTACTTGCTCACAACTGTCAGCAGCACTTTGCTCAAACCATCCCTTATGAAGAAACATGCACAGCAAAACCATTTGTTTATAAAAACAACAGCTACCTAAAGCCACACTGAAAATTCATTAACTGGGATGATTTACCACTACCGAGGCTACTTGCCGATGTAGACGTGTATGTAAACATTTAGGTTGCTGCTCCAGATGTTAAGCCACCATCAACCCAAAGTGACTAAGAGTTTCTGAAGCAAAATTTCTTATGCTTCACAGCTTGCGAGAGCTCCCACTGGAGGGTGGGCCACCAGAAACAGGTACCAGAAAGCCACCGGGAAAGGACATCCCACCGCATAGCAACATGCCAGAGGCATTCAGAGGAAAGCATGGGGAGCTGCCTGACAAACACTGGAGGAAAAGATGCCGAATACGGCCATTTGGGGAGGACGTGTGCCCCAGATTTCCATGGCTTTGGAACACTGGTGTGACTTGGGTCAATACAAAATACTAGGTACCTATCACCCAGAGTAGCTCTTCCGAGGGAAGCAACAGCAGCAGAGTCCTCCCAAGGCCAAGAGGATTTTTTAACATGCAGGAGCAACAGAGAGATCTAATTGCAAAGTCTGTTACTAGGTGACACACCAAGTCCTGACAAACTGTACTGGGTGGTATTTAGATATATTGGTCTATGCAGAAAACTGTTCCACCACCTCCAACCTCTTGCTTCCTCAGATGGCTGAGAAACAGGGCCTCCAGAGCACATACGTGGAGAGAAATCTGAAGACCAACAGGTTAAGGACTCAAAACCTCCTGGCCCTGTCAGTCTTTTCTGTAGGAAATGGAGAAAAATCCCCAAAACTGCAAAGGTTTCGTTTGGTTTTCTCCAAAATTATTTCCACCTCCTGCTAGCAAACAGGACAATACACTGAAGGATGTGCAGCAAAAACAAAACCCGAAAACTTGCCCAAAAGCCAGGGAAATAATCTGGGAAATTAATTTGCCCCAGTAAAATGCTGGTTCACAGCACTTCATATATCTTTTTGGAGCACGGAAACGCTCAGAGAGCAAGCATCTCCACTCTCCATGCAAGACAGTCCTTTGCTTAAGCTCTTCAGCTCTCAGACAGAAGAAACAGGTTTTATTTGCTTTTCAAGCGGTTTAAAACCAAAAGCTCATTGGGATAATGGGGCAAAGATTCTGCATGGGGTATGGATCCCACTCGGTCCTGAAGACACAGTGTCTTTCTCACTAGCTCTCACATCTCAGTGCAACCAGGTAAGAGGAAAAATATCAGCATGATATCTCAGACCCTGTGGCCACCGGAGAGCTGCTGGGCTTGCTCTGGCTTCAGTAACACTCAGAGGACCCCTACAACACCAAAGGCCCACTGCGACACTGGACAGTCTTACTAAGGAATAAGTCTGGTCCAGGTATCTGTGAACTTGGGCCACACGACAGACATTCTCAGGTGACTTCTTAAACCAACTTTACAGTCCCTTACTGGCATAGGAATAGTGGGATGAATGCAGGATCTATAGCAACAAGACAACTATAGCAGAAATGTATATGCTGTATTAAAGATAAGAAAAGAGGAAAGAGAAAGATTTGAGTTTACTGTTCACCTCCATCTTAGCTGTAATAAAAAGCACAATATAAAGTACAAAATATTGTCAATTACTACAATACTTCACATTTTAACCTGAAAGCGTGCTAACAAAACAAACCAAATCCCAGGTGCTTGCTGAGCTTTCCCTCAAAGAGCAAGGCAGGAGCTTGCCACTCTGCCTCAGGTAGTGCCCCCCAGCCCTGCATGGCGCCTCTGGCAAGGGCTGGCACAAAGCTGTCCTACACAGAGCAAAACCCTCCACACTTTGTCTTTGTGTCTTTGCTATGTGTTGACCGAAAGCTTCCACAAATGCTGAAATACCTCACAGCAGCAGCAAACAAGACAGGACTGTACCCAGGTCAGGGCCCCTAGCTGTACCACTTGCTGTTCAGGACCTCTTTCCGTTCCTCGCCCCTGCTGACCCAGCGGTGCCAAACTCAGCTCAGGCAGGTGCTGTAGCAGGGCACATCACCGCAGTACTTTTCTCTGGTGTAAGACGAGGACTTCATATCATGGCTGATGTAGCACCCGCTAATTAGCCTTCTTCTGTGCCTGTGGGTTACCTTTGTGTGCTGCCGTACTAATGTCCTGTTCACAGGATCAATGGTTTTGGAGCCCAGCAAGTGCAAGTGCCCAACACATTGTGAGAATCTTCCTCAGAAGAGCTTATGGAGCCGTGCCTGGCAGCTGTGACTCCAGGTGACCAGAAGGCATGGAAAAATGTCAGACAGATGGACAGCTCTGCGCTGCAGAGCTACAGAAACACGCAGACACCTTAACAATAAGATCCGAAGGGGATGTCTGACTTCTGCTTTGAAATTCCCCAGCCTTTGGCCTGATATGCTCAAGATAGCATTTGACAAGCAAAGGCCTGTTACTTTTGTTATCACAAGATACTGCTCTGAGATGATAGGACTTGGTTTCACTTTCTTATAATCTTCAGGAGCACAAAAGATTTCACATGCAAATTCTGGTATTCGACATTAAAATTAAATTTGGAGACAGTAACACAAGGAAAAGATTTTCTGAAATTAGCATGAATAATACTCCCAATCACATGCTACTTAAAAAGTTAGCAAACCCAACATGTCAGGCAAGGTAGAAGAGTGGTTTGTAGTAGAGAATTTAGATCACCAGTTATTGTTATTATTCAGCCTGACCTGTTCTGCTCACTTTCAGTATCTGATACCCCTGGAGAGCTCTGTAGGACTCTCCCTCGACTGGTCTATCTTTACAAGAATTTGAGAGGCTTTAGGGTGTTGATAAATTGTTCCCTTATTAGAAGTAAAGACTTCCGCTGACAGGACTTGGTTCTGAGGAAGTAACTGGGGAAAAGAAGCCGTCAAGCAAAGGGTTTGCGAGGGAAATCCCACTACCTACTTCCCAGCAGCGGCCTCTCTTTGCTGTCCAGAGCAACCTAACCGAGACCTAAAATTTCACGTGGTTTCTATTCCTTCCAGCACCCCAGATCCCTCAACATTTAGGGATCCAAAAGCAAGGAGCCTTCTCAGGCGGAGCTACTGTATGTAAAAGCCGGAGACAAACATTACCCTTTGGGTATTCCTGTGAATTTTATGTCGGTCCCGATCCTTCTCCAGCTGAAAGGCGCGCAGGCAGTGCACCCGGGCAAGCGGGCGCAGGCTGAGGCCGTCCGCCGGGCCGGGCCGGNAGAGGGGGCGCTGGCGCCTCGGGCAGAGCCGGCCCGAGGGTGCCCGCCTCAGGTGCGCCGGCGGCTCCTGCGCTCGGGGCGGAGGGCGAGCTGCTCGGGAGAGGGCGAGCTGCTCGGGAGAGGGCGAGCTGCTCGGGAGAGGGCGAGCTGCTCGGGAGAGGGCGAGCTGCTCGGGAGAGGGCTGCCCGCGGGAGGGCGAGCTGCTCGGGAGAGGGCGAGCTGCTCGGGAGAGGGCTGCCCGCGGGAGGGCGGGAGCCCGAGCAGCGGCCTGGCTTTTTTTTTTTTTTTTTTAAACAATTATATACACAAATGTCTTTCAGGGCTTTGAAGGGCTAAAGTCTCATAGGAAATTGCACATATTGTAAAAAAATTAAGTAAACATCCAAGATGTATAGGGAAAGACAGCATAAAAGCACTTTTCAGAGCACAGTAGTTCACCATTTGTTTACATCTAGTCTGGAGACACTGAAAGCAGGGCTCCGAAACAATTCTTCTGTTGCTAACGCGCTCTCCTGCAACCAGAAAGCTGCCGGCCAGCTGTGCCTGCCCAACGCCTCTCCCTTCAGCCCAGAGGACTCGGAGAAGGCAGCTCCCCTGGCAGTGCACCCCACCTCCTGCCACCACAGCTTGGGGACGTCGGGTCTAAAGCGGCTCTCCTAGTGACATGGACATCCGTATGGAGGCAAGGAAGACTCCGGAAAAATAGAGATTTCCAAGCCACATTGGAGAGCTTATGAAAGATTTGCCTTCTCTATTGGGTTGTCCTCTTCAGTTTCAGGTGAACCAAATTCAAATAGTTTTTACTTCCTATAGTCCTGAAAAGCATTCCTCCTCCTCTCGCTCAATTATTCTAGAGTTTCCTTGAGTATAACTAAAAAACTGATTTTATAACGTCCTGCAAGCTAAAGAGAAGTCTGGTCCCGATACACTGACATTACTTCTTCTTAATGTTTCATATTAAAAGCACTGTTTATTCCATTCTGTTGTCTATTTTGCAATTAGGGGTTCTCCTGAATGTAGGTCACAGGCAACACTACATCTCCTATTAGCAAATAGTGCACAGTTGAACTGAGGCCTGATTTCGGTAGCCTATAATAGTTCTTTCTAAATTTTTCCAACATCTTTAGGCCACTATCTAAACAAAACGTTGCGATGGCATCCAAGTAATTTTGGACTGAAATATATTACTGATGTGGTGTCCAGAACTGGGTCAGGTTTATAACTCAGTTTCAAAAAATTGAGTTTAATTAAAGCTTCTGTCCCCAAAATAGAAGTTGCAGGACCAAAAGCATTGAATGGTGTTGAATATCCCCCGAGGTGAGCCTCGGTGCCTGTAGTCTCACTCATCTTCTGACTCTCCCGTCCAAGACATATTCCTAGGCTGATTCCAGATTAGGGATAGAGCTAGAGTTTTGTTGAGAAGAACCAGGACCGTTACATGTCCCACTGGAAAAGTGGAGGAGTGGTATCAGTAGACTTTCCCTCAAATTTTTGGCCTGAAACACATTTCTACCTCATTGCCTACTTTAGCGTGGCAGTTCCCAGAAACACAGGCTGCAAGAGTCATGATCAGCTTGACAGTTATCGGTAGATTCAAACATCCCATTTTGGCCTCAGCTGTACTCCTCATCTACCAGGGTAAGACTCGGGTTGCCCATAGTGGGTTACAGACAAGTTGCACATCTGAAATTGTTCCTAAAGCTTCGCATGCCCTGAAGAGGTAACCTCGGAGACACAACAGCCAACTCCACGTACCAGGGGCTTCTACTGAGTACAGATACTTTCCCAGCCTATGGGCCTGCTGTGGTTAGACCAAAGTTGAAAGGATCACGCAAAGCTGAAGATGGCCTTCAGTAGACTAAAATACTTTCCACTTAATTTTGGCCTGAAATGGACTCCTATCTGTTGTCAGTCTCCCAGACTCCCATCTCCTGAGTACATGCAGGAGAGCCATGATTACTACTTCAAGACCTCAGAAGCAAGCTAAGTTTTCCAGTAAAGATGGGCTCCTAATCCACAGCCTACACAGGGGTTAAGTTCAGCAGAAAAGAAAGGACAGAACCCAAATTATGAGATAATTTTGCCAGTCTAGAGGATTGGCTCATGGCCATCACTTGCAAATTCAAAGGACTTCTTAACTGTGGTCTGAAGCAAGTTCCCAGGCTGCTGTTCAGAGGTGTAGGACTAGGGGTCTCCAGAAGAGAAGCTGCAGAGCCAGAATTACTATACTGTACTGGAAAATCTGGGAGAGTTAAACTGATATCAGTACATGAAGACTCTGGAGTCTTTTTCTTAACTTTGCCTAGAATGGCCTTTTGCTCTGTTGTCCAGACTGAAAGGCTAAGTAGGGTCAGAAGGCATAGTCAGGACTACAAGTAGGTTTTTACACTTTCTGTAGGGAGAGTGGAGGGCCGCCCCTCTGGATGTAATGAAACACCCGCCTGTTCCTAGTTACCCTAACCCAGTGCTTCGTGCTGGCTCAGCCATCTCTAGGCTGGAGGGTGCTGAAGCAGGAAGGTTTCACTTTATGCTCCTGGGAAGATCTCAGGGCTTGGTGACAACTGGCAGGAATAAACATCAATTGCTGCTTCTTAGCCTCGGAGCAGGGGGACCTTGTGACAGCAAGGCTGGGGGGGTGGGGTGGGTACAGAATTAAGGCCATTTGCACACAAGTGGGGCTTGCCATTGTCTTACTCCATTATCACTCATTATCCCAGCTATGCAGGACCCAAAGATGAAGCAGTGCCTTCAAGGCCAGGTTGCCCCCAGTCTTACAGCCAACCTTAACCATAGACCAGCCCAGACTATACAAAACTCAGTCAATCTCTGTTAGTAGCAGAGTTTATTATAGCAGTGCAGGCTCAGCAAGATAACTGCAGAGGAAGGGAGGGTGTAAAGAGGTTTGATCTGGAGGGTAGAAAGGTACCAGTGAGGGGAAAAAGCCAGGGAGGGAATGAGCTCAGTATTTCCCAGGCATTATCAGCAGGCCTAGACACACCACCAGTAGGAATGAAAAGGAAAGTAAGATTTGGTCAAGGACATGTGTGAAAGGGAAGCCTGATGGATAAGAGGACCAAAAGAAACAGAAAAAGCAGGAGCAGGTTGATTTGGTTTAAAANGGGGGGGGGCAAGAGGAAGGGCAAGAACCAGGATTATATCTGTCACTCGTCTCTCCCCGCCCACTCTGAGAAGCTTCAAAAGAGATCTGGAAAGAGAGAGGAAAAAAAACGACTGTCAGATATTACTGTTCCAGCCACTGAGTCATGGCAGGAAACTACTGATACTGTAAACTAGTACTGTAAGGTCAGAGACTATTTGAGTTTTACCAAGGCTCGCTACAAAAGGAACAAATATTCAGTGGTGAGGATTTGTCCCTTTCGTGATTCTTGGCGTTACCATAGAATTGTTTCACCTAGCACATTCAAAAAAAAGCTGCCTTTATTTAACATTTCACATGAGTGCAGACAGTTCTTCTCTTCCTCTCTTCCTGCATCTTTGTTTTTATTGCAGCAGATGTTTATTAAGAGAAGGATGTGGAGAAAGAGTAGAAAAAGCCTCCAGTCTTCAGGGTGCTACTGGATGCTTGGGCTACTCCAACTCTTACAATTGCTGTGCCACAGAAAAATCATGTTATTACCATCATCATATCCTTCCATCAAATTAGTCACTGAGAGTTGTCACCATCTATGTGGCCTTTTCAGACACAGTCACTATCAGTCTTGTCAGTGCAGTACATGTGCAATGGGTGGAATTACTTCTACCAGGATGGCATAGACATCCTAATTCCCACAGGAACACAGCAAAGAAAAAAAGCAGGAATTTGCTGTTGTGGGGAGGGCTCAGCAGCCTCCTCCCAGCCCCCTAGGAGAGCACACTTAGAGCCCCTGCGCTGACCAGACCCAGCAGCTCGGACAGAAACGCTCAGCCACGTTTTCAGGTTTTTATTCCCCACCAACAGCTTACCAGTTAAAGCACCACAGGATTCCCAGCTGCCAACCCAGAGGCACATGCTGGCCATCCAGGCAAATTACATTTTTCAATTGACAAGCCATTCTGGAAAGGTAAGATGCCACCTAGCCCCAAAGTGCTGAAGAAAGGGAAACAGCAGACACTGGGAATTCAGAGATAATGGGGGAAGGAGCAATACAGCATGGGACATGGATTCTTGGGGAACTGTTAGCTGTGTCCAACTATTTGTTAAAGTTTTTAATGACCCACTTCAGTTTTGCTCCTGTTGCCTAGGCATGCCCACTATGGCTTTGCAGCCACCCATCACAGTGGACACTGCTAGGAGGCTCTTGTCCCACTTCAGGGGTTAAGGTGCAATGGGATGATCGCACGCATCTGCTACAGTAACCCACTATGCAACCCACTAAGCAGCTTTCCAACTTGGTCATTGTAAGGTAATTGTTTCCGTAAGTCCTGAGGGTCTGTATCCAGCTCATCTGAGTCACAGCACCAAGGCTGAGCCAGTCTCGGTTGAGTACAGTTCAGCAGAAGGGCAGGTTCTCAAGAATAACTAGTAATGCCTGCCAAATCAAGGAAGTCATACCAGGGAAAGACACTGGTGACCCTGGCAACCTGTTCCCTTCTTCCTCCACCAAGAAAACAAAGCAAAACAGAACTTGCCACATCAGGCTGGACACATTTAATCTAGTGATACATGGAACAAGGGGATACAGGAAAGCTGTAGGGCAACATCCTGCACAATCCTGTAATAAACTGGGAAGTCATGACTGAAGGCAATACACCTCGTGGCCAGCTCTGGGCAAGTACAAACACAGGCACCTGCTGTTGACAGAAGCACTAAAGAACCTCAAACATGGAATCCCTTCACCTTTTCCTGACAGTAGCTTTAAAGGCTGCTTAATAGCTTTGCTGTTTTAACATATAAAATAATTTGTGACATTGCAGAAACTAGCCAGATGCCATATGCAGTGCATCACCATAACATATAGCATCGCTGAACTTCAAAACATTCCTGTCAGAGAGCACTGCCGCCCCCACCCCACCCCCCCAAAAAAAAATCTATTCCCTTCTTATCTGGGCTTACAGGTACTGATGAATTTGATGACATGATGACGATTTCCAGCAGGGGAGCAATATTTGTCTCAGTTTCCACACCAAAAGCAGCCATGGAAAAGGGCAAAGAATATAATGACTCAGTATCACAGGGCGGAGACTAATTAGCAGCAGATCAGGAGCAAGCAGTGGTCTCTGGAAGAAGGTGCTTTCATGAGCAGAGCATGATCTTACTCATCGCCTGTCTTGATCAACTGCAGAGGTTTCCATGAAACAAATGCTAAAGCTGCCTCACTGTCACAAACTGAAAAAGACTTTGGTGGGCTTTTTTGTTTCTTTTAAAAAAGAAGTGCCTCAGTTTGGGATCTTCCCTACTCTTTTCTTCCAGCACCCAGTTTACCCTGGCAGGGAGGAAGCCCCCTGTAGTAACCAAAATCTCACTGTACAGCAGGAGAGCTTATCAGTCAGTGCCTCCATCAGCTCTCACAGTTCAGTGAGAAGAGATACCAAAAATACTAATAATACGAAGACAGCACAATCCTTTCACTCAATGCAAATGAGCTACAGGGACATTTCAGCAATTGCTTATTTCAAGACATGCTAGTCCCCTCAGTGGTTTCAGGCAACCAGCAAACTGATAGCACCTACCTTCTCACTGGGTCAAAAACACTACAAAAACATTATCTAATTCGTTATCACATTACCGCATCAGCAAGGTGAATTTTATTCCTGCTGTAACAAACCTGTCATTGCTCTGGGTTTATCAAAAAGTACACTGACTACACTGAAAGGTAATTCTTGTCTTATAAATAGTTTAGCTGATTTTTCTAGGGAACTGGCAAAACTAAGATTTGAATCTGAGTCTCCTAGTGCTCCTGCCTATTCTTAATGGGACTCACTGGATTGCCTCCTGGTAAATTTTTTTTTTCTTCTGAAAAATCTATTGCTTACTTAAGGAAGCTTAAATGCTCAAAAGCCCAAGAATTGATTTGTTTATTTTTAACTAAAATAGCAAGTGCATTTTTCAGGGGCTGATGTATGCCCATTCATATTGAGAGAGGCTTCAGCAATTAGCATTTATCTTTAGTTTTGCAGGGCTGACGGAAGGCACTGATTTTATTAATTTTAAAGTCTCTATTCCTCAGGATAAAACCAAAGGTGAGGAGCAGAGCAGGGCTCCTCCTGCCACACTCTGCTCTCAGCTTGGCTGGGACTGCAGGAGGGTCAGTCAGGATGCCCTATGAACAAGAGAAACTGGGCTGCCCAGCAAGCACTGACCTCCTCACCAGTACAGGTGCCTCTGTGCAGCTCCCTGCTTTCACAGGGACTGGGAGGCACACCTCCCTGAGGTAACAGACACTGCCTGAGACTGCTGCTTTAAAAAAATAAAATTAACATGGGCAAATGCATGCCCTGTAAAATACTTTGAAGGGCTTTAACAATCACCTCGTTATTTGGTGACCAGTTTGACAGGCAAAGGCAATAGACGCCACCCACTCACTCCAGCTGAGGTCTGAACCATGTCGTCAACATGACACAGTGACGAAGCCCTCCGGCTCTCTCTTGCCTTGCTGGCCTGTCATTACACTATTTCCTTAAGGCAGCAGGAATTCCAGCATCCCCTAAATCCTCCTCTCCTAGGCAACAAGCTGCTTGACTCTCTATTTCCTACATTTCTTTGTTATTTTATTTCATTCTTAACTGCATAATTGGTAATTCCATCCACCAGGTTTCCTACTTTTGCAGCTTATGTTTTTTTGAAGCAGCCAAAGGAATTTGGGAACTTAAATTTCCCTGTAGCAGTGGTTGGGCAGGCTTTTGCCAAAATCAGCTAGTCTAGGAAAGGCACGGAAAGCACTCACTCTGACACAGCACAGCCTGGGTGACCCCCGTCTCAGACAAGCTGAGAAAGTGCACAGCAATCAGTGGTGGGATGGAAATAGTGATGAGTAAGGACAGATCCTTTAACTTGCCTTGAAAATACCATCCACAGTCAGTTAAACTTGTTTCCTGGACAGGCTGGCCATTCATGGGGGCAGGTCCTCATTTTATACCCCTCCACAGCCTGGAAAGGTATGTCAGAAACAGCACCTGTGAGCAGTGGCACAAGCGGGATGCAGTGGTCCCGTACGTAGGACGTGCACACCAAGGCAGCCCCTGTGCCTCTCTTCAGAGGGCACAACTGGAGAGAAGCACCCCAAGAGCTGCCCATGCTGCATCATCAGATCCATGTCCTTCAGACAGGCCTGCCAGAATTTCACGCTATGACCAATGCTGTGCAATGACCATACGAACATTGCTCCCACTGGTGGTCTCAGCCTCCTGTCTGGGGCTTGAAATCTGCCAGCTAACTCCCAATCATGATCCCAGATAGAGAAGGACACATCCCTACAACCTCAAAGCTTGTTCCACTCTTGTGACAGCTGCAGAAACTACTATGGAGAAAACCAGTACAGTACTGGGAAAGTACTACAATAAATGTGAGAGACACTTTCTCTCTCTACAGTTCATCCTCAGAAACAAAGAGAGACATAAGAAACCAAACGGCTTTCTTGGGTCTCGCAGCGACCTCCCACAGCCCACCACTGTGAGCCAAGCTGCAGCCCACACACCTCTGAACTACTCACTGATCTTCTGCACAATAGGTCTATGAGCCTCAGGCCAATGGATATGGTTGACTTAGATATATAAATTTCAATTATGTATAAAAAGCCAAATTCATTACACCTTAAGGCATGGCAGTTTTGACTTAAAGTTTTCAGGCTTTTCCCTATCTTCGGCTGGCAAGACCACTGTATTTTCTCATACATGTGAGGAAATCTTCCCAAACAGTATCGGGGGAAAAAGTATGTAAGTCTCTCTCTGTAGGCTGCCCAAATTGCCAACGTTGCAGCGAGTAATGCAGTAGCTAGGGAGTAGCTAAGAGGATTGAGCCTTTGCCTGCTCAGTGGGAGGCATGAGGATCTCCTCACAAGGTGTCAGCAGATGGCTGCATGCTGAAGGTATCTCCCTAGTGACACCAGTAGGAAGCAGCTGGCAGAAACCTAGGATGAGGGTCAGTTGCCTGCACAATTTGTGCAATGCAATTTAGCCACCCACCTCTGGGCATCTGCAATGCCTGCATAGGGCTGAGACCATGGCACAGGAAATTTGGGAGACCACTGCTCCTCTGCAGCAATAGCTGGAGTTCAGACACCACATGCGTGGGCACCTCAAATGGCACTAGTCCTCTACATTTACGTACCTGAGTCATTCCTCTGCAAACCTAACTAAAAGTAACTGGAAAAGCTGCTAACCACAAGAAATCAAGTTATAGCTCTCCTGTCTGCACTGTTACAATTAGAGTTCAGGGTCTGACATGTGAATATCATGATCTGATAACAATTACCAGGAAAATACCAACCTAAAGGGCAGTGACACACCCTCCCCACTCTGTTTACAAATGTCACGGTCATATGAGATACTAGTCAAACACATCAGCAGACTAAAAATAAACCACAATAGGATATGTTGATAAATATTTATTTCAAAACAGTATAGCCTTTTACATGACTAATGTTAGTGTGATTTCAGACTGATAAGAAAACAACCAATGTTGACTGCATGCTAACTGTGTTCAGAGGAGTGAGAGCTAACTACCACCAACCCTGGCTTTTTATTCTGTTAGAAAATGTTACTAGGTGTATCAAACAGTCAATGCCATTATTGTTTTTACTACAACAGTGAGTACTAGCACAGGACACAACTATAAGGCCCACAGGTATCATCTTGGAAGAGGAGCAGCCATTTGCAAGCAACAGGGGTCATCCTTTCAGGAATGCATGGGCTGGTTTCATGAACCAGCCAACAGAGCCCGTATTATAGAGAGGTTAGAAAATGTCTGCCTGGACCTTTAAGAGGATTTTCTTCCCAGTTAGATCACCATCAAACCATTTTCACAATAGCATCTGCCACTGAACCGTTGCTAATTAGTCAGTCCCCCCTTCAGCGAGGGAGGAAGACGTGACAGCAAAGATGGAATTCTTTTTAAAAATGACCCAGAAAGCCCCGATAAGGATTGCAGCACTTTGTGGCCTACACCATGCTTGTCACAGGGCAGGGAGAGGGAATCTGCATATCACTGTGTGTTGCAATCACTGCGGAAATGTCTTTCTCTTCTTGCTTCCCCTCCACCCTTATTTGGAGAGTTAAGGTAAGATGGCAAAGAAGCTGCAGCTTTTAGGACACCCCATGCAGGGACCCAGGGCAGCAATGGCAATGCTCCTTCGGTGTGCTCTACAGCCTCAGTTGCTCTTTGGTTGCTTTAATTTCTTCTCTGTAAGTATCACTTCTAACTGTTGTGAGTAGCATAAAGAAAATTCATGGAAGGTCTTGAACAGTTTGGATGATATTGTAATAGGGGCCGCACTACGGACAATGCAGTCAAGGATCTACTGAAGCAAATGGTTCTGCGTTGGGAAAGAGAGAATTGGGAGAAGTGACTTGACTTGGGGAGAGGGATTCACAGCTTTTTGAAAGTCTGTGGAATTACTATGCTAACATTTAAATAAAGGAAGTTTTCCATTCTGCACATCTCAACCTCCAAGTGGAAAAGCAGGGCTCTTCCAGGAATGAGTTTAACAGGCTGAAAGGTCCACAGGGAGAAACACAGGAGCCCCAGGAGTGTTGGAGTCTGCATTTGGCTTTTTGATGTCACAGAGATGTCTGGACAGATAGAGCCTGATTACCTAAGCACATGAGCAGCTTTATTGGAGTTGTTTGTCCATCATTGTCCCAAGAATATGGAGAGGGAAAGGAAGATTGCATGGTTGGGTATTTCTGCAGTTCCTCAGTGAGGACAGAAGCATATGGTCCAGGAGGCTTAGAGAAAGTTCTCTGAAAAGAGAAAGTGGCGTGTTTCAAATGAAACACCCACCTTCCTCTCTAGGATGATATCCTGGCAATGCCAGAGTGCAATGGGCTGCTCTGCTGGGTCCCTAACAACAGGAAAGCCTGGGTGTAAATGGCAGGTGCTCCATCTCCTCTCTTCTACCTCCTTCCAAACAGAGCAGTCCCCACAGCTCTGAAGGGGACTGCTGCTTGTAGCAATTACCCACACCCTATGGTAGCCTCATCTATCTGAAAATTCATGGAACATTACCTCGGCTACATGCCCATTACAGCATCTGCCCTCTTCTTATACTACAAGGGCCTCCTAGAAACACTGAGCATACTGGTCCAAAAGTGATTTTCATTCTGTCTCAGACTGCAATGATGCCAGCGCTGTGTCCACCTTCCCATATGCATTCAGCTCAGCAGTTTACCAAACACATCTGGAATCTGAAGGACCAACAGGAAAAGCAGTTATCCGTGTGGACAGCCTGATTTTAGCAGTCAAAGATAAAAGGAAAGCTAAAGAAAGGAACTGAAACATATCAGTGTACATAGTTATTCTACTGTTTTGTCACGCATCTGCCCAAGTTGCATTAATCTGCAAGTTTTCTCTACAATTGGCCACTTTCATGAAAAAAAACCTATTTCTGGTGAAAAATAATATATCCAGCCCAACATCCTGTGCATCATTCATGCAGAATGGGAAAGCATTCTGTGCAGTGGTAAGGGTCATCTTATGAATGCTGCAGAACCCATAAAGAGATAAAAGTTACATTCAATTCCTAAGTATTACAGGCCTGTTGGTCTGACCTCGGTGCCAGGGAAGGTCATGGAGCAGATGATCTTGAGTGCCACCGCACAGCATGTACAGGACAACCAGGTGATCAGGTACAGTCAGCATGGGTTTAGGAAAGGCAGGCCCTGCTTGATTAAACTGATCTCCCTCTATGACAAGGTGACCCACTTAGCGAATGAGGGAAAGGCTGTGGATGTTGTCTACCTAGGCTTCAGTAAAGCTTCTGACACCATTTCCCACAGCATTCTGCTGGAGAGACTGGCTGCTCATGGCTTGGAAGGACATACTCTTTGCTGGGTAAAAAACTAGCTGGATGGCTGGGCCCAAAGAGTTGTGGTGAATGTTGCTCAATGTAGTTGGCAGCCGGTCACAAGTGGTGTTCCCCAGGACTTGGTATTGGGCCAGCTGTTTAATATCTTTATTAACAATGTGGATGAGGGGATTGAGTATACCCTTAGTAAGTTTGCAGATGA